>PVJI01002702.1:0-139661 GCA_004026765.1 Micronycteris hirsuta | reverse complement strand
CTCAGAGAGGCCAGACACAAAAGGCCACAAGCGTGTGATCCACGTACGTGGAATATCCAGAACAGGCACCTCCACAGAGACAGAGAGTGGATTCGCGGGTGTCAGGGGCTGGGGAGGGGGCTGGAGGTGATTGTTGATGCGGACAGTGCTGCTCTTTGAGGTGATGGGATGTTCTGGAATTAGATAGAGGTGATGGTTATATAACCTTGTGAACATGCTAAAAAACACTGAATTACACACTTTAAATGGATGAATTGTAAGGCATGAGAATTATATCCCAATATTGTAAACATATAACTGAAAAAATAAAAGGAAGAAGGTTTTGGGGGGAAAAAAACGTATGGGGAAAAACAATATCACTAGGGAGATATAATAGTAAAAGATTAGTTCACAAAAAAGACATAATAATTCTGAACTTATACAAACCTAACAACATAACCCAATACAGATGCATAAGTCACAGAGTAGAAAGGACATAATTTATGACGCCAGGGCCTTTCCCAGCACACGGGGTAGAAGGAGAAGCCCTTCATGGGACCGGGGAGGGTAGCTGCAGGAGAGCAAGGAAGTAGAAACTCAGTGGAAGTCTACTGTCTGCCTTGCCATCTTAGAATCGAAGCCCTGAGGTATGATGGAGACTCAGAGACAGACCTTAGGAAACACGGGTGGGCACGCATGTGCTTCAATTCTCAGTGACCGTCCAGGGAGCTGCAATGTGAGCAGCGGGCCAAGGCCAAACATGCTGAGAGGACAGCATTCATTTAAATCTCACGTCACCAATACCAAGTTAGAAAGCTGAGGAAAACACACAGCAATGTGTGTGCCCCGGTTGCTATTCCCCGTAGATGTAGCCTGGGCTTCCCGCCACCTTGGAGCAGTCGTTATAAGCAGGGTCTTTTACGGCAGAGTGGTTAGGGTGGACGAGGGTGGGGATGTGTGCCTGACTTGTCAGTCAGCCCTCTCAAGGCCTGTTGAGCTTTCTCAGGTTGTTGACACACTGCTGACATGGCCGACGGTGTGGACGCTGGGCACTACTGAAGACTGTCCACGCAGGACTATTTCCTTATTCAGATAATACCGTTCAACTCTAACCGGAGTGAAAACAGAGTTATTCTCGAACACAGCGGGCCAACGGCGAACCTGCCAGTAGGACTTAGATAAACAGAGTGTTGGCATCCTCTGCAATAAGTCAGACGTCCTTTTCCTTTTGAAAGGTCTGAGGCTCCGAGTGCGGCATCCAATGATGGCCTGGACTGGGGCTTGCCAGAGTGGCTCCTACCCTTTTACACCATTGGTGAGAATGTAAACTGGTACTGTCATTATGGAAAACAGTACAGGAGTTCCTGAGAAAAACTAAAAATAGATCTACCATCTGATTCAGCAATCCCACTTCTGGATATACATCCAAAGGAAATGAAATCAGAATCTCCAAGCCATGGAATACCATTCAACCTTTAAAAAAAAAAAAAGATGGACAAAACCAAAGCGGGGTAGGATCCAGGGTGGGAAGTGAGGATAGCTGGGATGGGGGCAAGTCATGGGGGGAAATGGAGACAACTGTACTTGACCAACAATAAAAAAAAATGTGGAAAAAAAGAGAAAATCCTGCCATGTGCATGGCGTGAATGAACCTGGAGGACTTGATGCTAAGTGAAATACCTCAGATACAGATAAGTCAAATACTGCATGATCTCACTGATAGGTGGAATCGAAACTCACAGAAGTGGAGGGCAGAATGCTCGTTGCCAGGGACTGAGGGAAGGGGAAAGTGGGGAGATGTCGGTCAAAGGGCACAAAGTTTCGGTCATGCAAGGCGCATGAGCTCTGGGGCTCTCGTGTATGGCACAGTGACTATGGTTAACAGCGCTGTGCTATACACTTGATAGAAGCCAACAGGGTCGATCTTAAGTGTTTTCACCACACTCACATGAAGCGTGTGAGGTGATAGATATATGAATTAGCTTGACCGTGGTGCTTATTTCACAATGTATATGTACCTAAAAATATTGCATTGTCTACCTTAAATATACAGTATGTAATTTTTAGTTGTCAATCATACCTCAATAAAGCTGCAAAAAAAGAAATGGGTTCTAATTCATTCTCAATAGCTAGCTCGTTGACCTTGAACCAGTCCCATCTCTTCTCCTGGCTTGTTAGCTTATCTGTAATTGAAAGGGTTGCACTGTGCCCTTGTCCTACGGGTCACCTGAATGCTTCAGCAGGAAAAGCGCCTGAGCTGTTTTAGGCAGCCGAAATGAATAAAAATTAGGTGGCTACCTAGTCGGACCTCTCTTACATCCCGAATTAATCTGTAATGATTTAGACTGTAGCTTATAGTCTCAAAGCGCTTGCTTCTCCAGTTTTCCCCACTTGCCCCCTCCAGTCCATCTGAGGTAAATAGGGCAGGTATTATATCTCCATAAGTGTCCTCCTTGGGGGACCACTCAACTCTCACCGTAGGGTCCACAGCAATGGTTCTCAAAGCACGGGTGTGGGCCATCTGCCTCAAGATGTCCAGAGAACGCCTGCTGTGAATGCTTACTCCTGGGACCTATTCTAGAACTCCCAAATCAGACTTTCTGAGACTGAGGGCCCGCAGTTTATTCGCACTTATGACAAAACACTTCCAGGTAATTTTATACATCCTCAATCTGAAAATCATTAGCTTACAGAGAGACATGTAAGGCCCTAACGTGTCAAGCACTATACTGCCTGCTTTACATTATTCTTTCATTCAACCCTCATAAATACTGTTTCCAATAAACTTTTCATTTTGGAATAATTTTAGATTTATGGAAAAGTTGCCAAGAAAGCAGTGATGGTATATCCCTCGGCCCGCTTCAGTTGCCTAATTATTTACACTACTGCAGTTAGCTTCGCAAAATTAGGAAACCGACATTGTTAAATTAGTGTTAATCAAACTCAGATGTGACTCAGATTTCACCAGTATTTTCATTCATGTCTTTTTTTCTGTCCTAGGATCTAGTCCAGGAGACCACATTGATGCAGTTGTCATGTCTTCTTAGTCACTTAAGGACACTTGGTCAGTGACAGTTTCTCAGTCTTTCTTTGGGTTTCATGACCTTGACGGTTTTGAGGAGTCCTGGTCAGGTACTTTGTAGATTGCTCCTCAAATTGGGTTTGTCTGACGTTTTCCTTGTGGTTAAACTGCAGCTGTGGGTTTTTACAAAGAGTATCAAGTGGGAAGTGTCTTTCTCATCACTTGCTACCAGCCAGGACATGACATCCACATCACATCACTCAGCGAAGGTAATACATTTGCAATCCCACTTCGACCAAGTAGGACACAGAAGTCTCCAAACCCAGTGTTCCACAGCTGCCAAGGGCGAAATTAGGGGAGCGTTTGATTTTCTTTTCTGCCATTTTGGTTGCAGGTAACCATTCGAGCCTTATTCTCCCTCCAACTCCATAAAACTCTCCATTCCAGCTTACCTTGCCATTCCTTTATGTTGTTTTATGCTCCTCTCAACCCCAAGTGGACAAGTTTTCCAAGTCCTTCAGGGTTCAGCTGAAATCCTGCTCTTTGAAACTCTCCATGACCCCCAACATACTCTTCTTGGATGAAATCCTGCAGCACTTACTATCTGCGTCTCTAATTCTCCACTTTGCATATATTTTCTTAACCTGTACGTTCCCAGGCTAAAGCAGAGTGACAATGGAGAGAAACCAACCTGCATGTGAGCCCATTTGCTCCAAAACTGAATGACCTTGGTATCTTAACAGCTGGTATCTCACCCTTTTTGATCCCCCACCCTGAAGTCAGAGGAATGCTTCCAAACTGCAAATCCAATTATACCATTACCTGGCTTAAACCTTTTCACTGACTCCCCATTATTTACAAAGTAATGTCCAAGTGTTTGATCCTAACATACAAAGGTCATGATCTGACCCTTGTCCACAACTGACCTTATCTCTAGCCATCACCTCACGCTCTACTCCATAACGTACTGCATTTTAGTCATGACAGACTGTTGGCAATTTCTAAGTTCCCTATGACCTTTCTGAGCTCTGTGCTTTGCCCCACCTGCACTGTGATCAGTGAGGACACCATTGCAGAGGACTCCAATTCAAACTGGCTGATAGAACGATGACAATTGTAACATCATATAGCAGGAAGCCGGAAAGTTGTGAGAGTTGTCCAGCAACTCAACAATGTCATCAAAGACCCAGACCTTTCTACCTCTTTGCCATCCTCAGAAATTTTGATTTGCCCTCAGGTTGGCTCCCTTGACGATCACAAGATGACTGCAGTAGTTCTAAGCATCCCTTCCAAGAATAGCAATACCTAGAGACCAAAAAAAAAAAAAAAAGGGCTCTCTTCCAGTGTTTCCCTTTTAAGGGCAAGAAATATTTCCTAAAGCCCCCAGATTTCTTTTTATATCTCATTGGCTAGAACTAGTTCATATGCCTACCCCTAAGCTAATCAAACATGAGGAATGGACCTATCATAGTTGGCTTAAACCAATCGTCACTTACTCCTAAAGACAAGGATAAGGTCCTCCTCTCTTGAGCCAAGTGGAAGAGGGGACACCTGAGCAGAATCTCAGCTCTCCGAGAAAGAGGGACGGTAATGGGTGTGGAGTGAGCAGCAAGAGTATCTGTCACACTGCTCTTGTTTCCTTAGCTTCCTCATCTACTAGACAGACTCCTTCTCAGCCTTTAAGATTCAACTAAAATATCACCTCTTCCAGGAATTCTTCTCTAATATCACCAAGCAGAATGGAATATTCCATCCTCTAAGTTCCTGCATTCCTGGGTTCATGCCTCCACCTATCGCACTTACTATATAGCTAGAATTCTGACATCTTCCGGAAAAAAATGAAACCTTGGAAGAAAGGCACCATGTTCTATTAAACTTTGAGTTTAACCTTGTTGAAAGGAAGAGAGAGAGAGAACAATAGGGAGGAAGGAAAGAAGAAAGGACTTAACTACTAGGAGTCTCAGGCTGTTCATCTGTAAAATAGAGATCATTTTAATTCCTAATACAGTAGGTGTTTAAAGATTAAATGGGATAATATACAGAAAGCACCCAATACAGCACCTAAGACATAGCTTCCTGTATACCTTTGGAGAACATGGACTCATCTTGTGTTTTAAATATCATCCTTCCACCCTTCATACACGCTTCCCAGCACAGTGCTTTGTACAAGTACAGTTGCTCAATGAATGTGTTGATAGTACTTCAGTCAAAAAATACAAATTACTAAACCAATTAAACACCCAGCTCAGTTTTCCATGTCCAGATTTCTTTTACTAGGCTGGCTAAGAGGACTTTTTAATAACATTTCCCAAATTTTCTATTAACAGAACTCTTCATTGAGGCTTTCTTACAACCACCCAGAACATGAGATCCGCACTCTCCACCTCAGCAACCTTTCACCAGGCAGTCTTTTGCTTTTCCACTCCACTCTCTTCAACATTCTGGGCTTCATTTCAGATCTGTCCTTCTGAGGTATGCCTTCCTCCCCTTCCTAGCCCTTCTTTGTTGCTAAAAATAGATGATGTCCCTTTGGAGCAAAAACACTTGGCAAATCAGTTAGCTTCTCTGGATACAGCTTTATACTGGTCTCTGAGATTGGGATTGGGAGAAGGATTAAATAAAGGAAGAAGCTCACAACCATCTCCTCTCCATGTATCCCTGCATTCCTCAAAGGAGTTGAAAAACTTATGTAAAAATAGCAATATCATACTCAACAAAAACACACAAGCTAAAGGATAGTGAATGAGACTTTGCAGAATGCGAAAGAGTAAAGAAAGCAGCCAGCTCAGAAGATTACCAAAAATTATTTTGAGGAAGCATTTGATTCAAGGGCCCTACAGCCAACCCAACACACTAGGACTGAAGCTGTTGTTGGTGACCACGGTTTAATAAACACACTTCTAAAGGAAAACTGGAGCATATGATGGAGCCCATTTCCTTTAGATTATAATAGATTTCTTTAGGACTTCTCTCATCTAGGCCATCTCTTAGTACGATACTGTCAGCTTAGGTTCTGCCTATACGCACTTCCTTATACATCTTGTGTACTTTTGTGACATTAACCCTAAAAGAGGCATCAGTGTATTACCTAAAATATCCCTCTCATACATTGGATATTCAACTGCTTTGAAATACTCTATTTCCCTGAAAGTGAAACTTTTCTATTACTTACAATACTTAATCCTCTTTACGCTTGCATGTGTATGCATGCATGCATCCGTGCGGATGGATCCCTCTCTCCATGGGTATCAAGGCATGAACATGTTGTTGTGTACCTTCACATATTCTTGTACAAACTTGTGCATACTTGAAAATGAGTGTGTTTTTACCCCTTCGAACTTCTGAAACTCATTTCTGGAGTTGCATTGTCCTAATTTCTTTGAATAAAAGTAGCAAAATTACAGAACAAACTAAAAATTGCTCAGAAGCCTAAATTTAAAGGTAACTAGCCCAATTTAGCACTCAATTAAATCTTATTCTGCTTAATCTATTAGCAACTATGTCAACCCACTTGTCAACTACTATCTTCTGATTCTTCTATCCTCGACTCAAAAATCATTCCGCCTTCTCTCCATTTTCTAGAGCTCATGCCACATTCCCTGTCTGCTGGTCAGTATTTCATACATATCCTTAGGGCCACGGGCCTCTGGTTATGTATCAGAAAAGATTCTTTAGGTGTATAAGTCGTCCAAAGAGTAAGTCACACAAAAATGAATATGAGGGGGAGGTGTACATAAAGAATTAGAAGTATTCTGTAGTGAAGGCTGATATTGTCATAGAATCAGAGAGCGAAAAGAAGAGGTCAGCATCCTGACAGTGTTATCTCTGATGGGCTGTTATCCAGCTATCAATCTCCTCTGACCATTGTTGGGGAACTGAGAGCCATCCCAAGCATGCCTTCCTGATGGCAACCCTCTCTCATACCTCAAGGTCGCATCTGTTTTCCTATAGTTTCTACCACCATTCAAGTATTTATCAAAAGCCCACTATAGTAGTTAGCCTATGGAGAACTACTGAGCCACTGACCCCTTTCAGAATCAAATGAAAACGATGGACTGTCTTCATAGAAAACTGCACATGAAAAAGTAATTTTTCTTAGGATTTCAACAAGTACACAGTCTTGTAAAATTCATCCATACACTCCTTGGCAAACAAACAAACAAAAAAAAATCCTGACTATTGTTTTGTATGAGAGAGAAATGGAGGAGAAATAAGCCATGGTTTCCTCCTTCAAGGAGCTTCCTTTCTAATAGCAAATTCTTGTGACACATGTAATTGTAGTAAGGCAGTATATGGGAAAGTGCTAATTACACAGGGGAAATCAGAACATTCCACTCTTGCCTATAAAGCCAGATGGAAGTCCTTGCAAATGGCCGCCATGCCGTCACCTTGCATAAGGGCAATAAAAGCCCTTCCAGGTTCCCAGGGCATCAGCTGGTGGCCCAGCACCCAGAGAGCAGAGGAGGGTGCTGGGCATGGCCTGACACGTGCCACTCGATACATTTGGCTGAATACGTCAGTGATCTAAGAATAAAATGCTCCTTGACCCGCCCCCCAAAGAAGAAAGTTGAAGAAAACAATACAAATATTTGCATTAGCCTTCACATTTCCTTAGAAATAGCATTCTGTCCACTTCACTGAATCCAAAAATGTCAAAGCATTTTTACCCAAAACAGACCTCTATGAGGCATGTTTTAGATGAGTTAAGGAAGGTGAAAAAGATGTATGCAAGGTCACAAAAGCCAAACTACAGATTAGAACCTAAAATGTGCTCCAAGCAAATCTTAGGAAGGGAGCACAGGTACTTGCGTTTCAATTTCTTAATAATAATACCTCCTAACAGAGTAATTGGACAGCTTTAAAAAAAAGTGATTAATTTTCTTTTGAAATCCAGATGTTACCTGCTTTCTTTGTGTGAGGGTGACCTTGATGGTTCAGTAAGGAACTTCATCAAATAAGGTAACAGGAAAAACCTCTTAGCTGGCTCACAATCACTTCTCTTTGCTCTGTAATAAAACACAAAATGTTTTCTTTCAGCTGGGATTGTTGCTTTTAGTTCTAGGTATGCATGTTGTAGACTGTAAAGGTGGTTTTATCTGGGGTGGTTTTTGCTTAAACAAAAGGATCTTACTTAAAGACAAAGAAAATTTTGCAAGGTAGTCAAAAAAGTTAACACTTCACCACCAGTAAATGAAATATTCCTTTAATCCCGTATAATGTCTTTTCCCAGGTAAATCAAAGAATTAGTAATATAACAAGAGACCAGAAAGTGTGAGTTCAGGTCCTGGCTCAATGACACAATAATTGTGTGGCTTTGATCAAATTTCCTAGCCAGCACCTCCAAACCCAGATTACCCCACTTTGTCGCCAGTAAAACTAAGGCCATAAAACCTGCCTTATTGCCTTCGATGGTAGAAATGAGGTTTGTGTGAGGTTATGAACATGAAAACAGCCTTTTAAAATCCTGTATTGATGTTTTAGGCTTGCCCCGTGATAACTGAGTCTCTCTGCACTTGTGCACTGCCAGTGTCGAGGGGTCAAGCTGCAGTGGCGGGAATGAGAATGGAGGTCACTGCCATTCACACTTCTCTTCTACCTCCTGCCGTGCCTCAGCCCAGCACCCCACGAGTCCTAACCAGTCACACTGGCATCCAAGGTGCCCCTAACGCCACAAGGTGCCACAAACATTCCAAGCTATTTATTTTGGAGTAAGACAAAGGTAAGACATATATATAATGACTCATTCTCAAGTCTGATGGCGGAGCAAAAACAGTCAGCAACTGAATTCGGAGACCCCAGGGTTCCCAGTTATTCAGTAGTCAATTTACAGTTACTAGTGCGCACCAGAACATAAGTACGTCCTTACAATAGTGTTGATAAAGGACTTGATAAAGGGGCAGAATAGTCCTTAGTTTTAAAACGAACCTAGACAGGACCAGGGATGTTCAGAGCAACAGCAATTCAGAGGTGTAATCCTGAACAGATGGCCGCTCTCCACATGCTCTCTCCAAAGGGGATTTTTTCAAGGTAAATAGAAACAAATGTTTCAGGGCACAGTATACCAAATAATAAATCTCACAAGAAGCATTTTCCAGCAGGAAAGAAGATTCTTATTAATCACATTTTTATGACAGAGACAAAAACTGGTTTAGGAGCTAGTTTAAGGTATTCACTGTCATTCCATAATTACACTTATGAATAGACTATATGTTCAGTTACTTCTAAGATATTTAGGTCATTTTAAATCTGCCCATTCCCTCCAACTTAGTTCCTAACCACATTAAGCCACAAAGGTAGATTGTCTATCTTTAAAATGTTTCTTTTATAACTAATAAAGTCTGAGTGTGTTTAAGAGAACAGCATATGAGGTCTGTCCAGAAGATGCCTAGCCATGTAATATGAAAAACAGAGACATTTATTCAAAAAGATACAAGATACAAAAAACATACATGGGACAATGACACCTCAGTCCCCTTGAAAGCAGGAACCTTGGGACCTCACACAGGTCTCCCAATCGCCATCAGCTGCCCTGTTGTATTTTCCTGAATCTCAGCGACAGTCTGAAATCTCTTCCCTTTCAAAGGTGATTTTAGTTTTGGGAAAAGGCAGAAGTCACAGGGCACCAAATCTGGGCTGTAGGGGGGCTGAGTCACCTGGGTGATTCAATACTTTACCAAAAACCTCTGCACGAGACATGATGCCTGAGCGGGCATGTTGTCATGATGAAGCTGCCAATCACCAGTTGCCCATAGCTGCAGCCTTCTGAGTCATCCAAATAGTTTTTCAGAGGAATGTTCAAGCTTAGCACAAAATCTGATACAGATTCGTTGTTCTACTCATGCAGTCATTTTGAATGCAATGGCCCCACAGTACACATACTCACTCATTGGCTTCTTCTGCCCCCACTGACTAGTACAGTGAAAGTGTCACTGTTCACACATGTGCATTCCAGTCCACTCTCCTTGGCTGCCAGGTGACATCGATGTCACGCAAACCATTCTCATTATGTTAACAATGCCTGGATTTTTTCCAGACAGACCGTATATACTTTTCTTTCATTAACTCATTTATTCAACAGACATATTTCAGGGACCTACACTAGGAAGGCATAACAGACACAAGTCACAATTCTGTTGTGGACTATATGACATTAAAAACACCTCGTCACTTCTTCTTGCCCCCAGATTTCACCAGCAGTGATGTTTGACCTCCTCACCTGACAAGTCCTTGTGTGAACACGCTCACTTATTAGTCCATTCATTCAACAGATACTCCCTGAGCCGCTACTCCGTGCTGAGCACTGGCATGGTGCTGCTACAGAGACATTAGTAAACCCAGCGGATGTGGGCCTGACCTCGTGAGCTTAATCGAAGAAGTAACGGAAGTAAACTAAAGTGAAAGGCCTTATTTGAACCGGAAAGTGAAAAGAGAGATATCCAAATGCAGGTAAGGTTCTAGAGAAATGGCAGGGATTACGAGAGAAAAACTTTATCAAATATACAAAAAGGGACCACTTCGTAACTGCTTCATATCCATACCAGCTCAAAATATGAGTGAAAGTACAATCCAAAATGTTTCTTCCTCTAGGTGTGCTCCCCCCATCATTGTTCATAGTGACTTTGTTTCTTGGAAGGGAGTTGTCATAATGTAACAGTAAACACAAATGCACAAACAAAAGCGGCATTCTAAACAACACCGGACAATGTGACATGTTCTCCAGTCCAGTGTCTCCCGAAAGGTGCTCACATAGACCACTGCAAGACGTGAAATTATTTTAGGTGGCATGCAGATACATTTCCTTAGTGGTTATTTGTTTACTTTAAGGTCTATCAGAGAAAATATACCCAACACATCAAAACCATGATTGCACTGACACAGGAGCTTAGCATGAGACAAGAGTAGGCTGCACTGTAAAAGCCCACGCGTCATGCAGCCCAGGTGACTTGCAGGAGCAAGGCTCAGGTGTGCCCATGAATGCTCTCAACCTGCCATCATAACTTTAGAGACACCAGAAGTTCAAATGCTAGCAATAGCTATCGACTCTCTCATCCTGAATTCTGTATGTATTGCTGCAGTCTTGTCTAAGACAGGCCATACTGCTATTAAAAATAACAACAGCCCCAGAAATTCTTGGGGAAGGCTTCCGTGGCTCGGTTTGGGTCATTTGACCCCTTAAAGCAAACAGCAGGGTCACTGAGATGGGGGTCACAAATTGGAAAGGCGTAAAGCTTTGTTGCCCCCTCTGGAACGTGGGGCTGGGGTAACCCTATCTAATGATGGAAGAGCTGTGCTTCCGTGAAAGAAAACTGAGGAACTGTTCCTTCTGTGTATAATAAAGGATAGCGACTGTTACATTATAGCATCGTGGTAAGGATTCAGTCAAATTTAAAGAACGTATTTTGCCTGACAGATTCAGTGAACGGCTCAAAGCAAGTGCTCAACAAACGGTGGTACTAACAGTAATAATAATTATTGTTTGATAACATGGCGATTATTTGTTGTTGTAGTTGTTGTCAGAGTAGTGGTTTTCCGAAACAAATTTAGAGCCACGTTTGTTAACTTAATTATTTAGTCGACCTACAGATGAAGGAGAGTTGCTTGAATATAACCTTTGGGCATTTTCCTGGCATACACGCGTCAGTTAGGACTCTGAACATTCAAGAGAGGAGCTCAGTGGATACCGAATCCTCTCTCTGTCTCTCTCTCTTCTCTTGTACTCTGTCCTGAGAACTCTAGCTTCCTGGTCTCTCTGGATTCTCAGCTCCATCTCCCCACCCCGAGAGCCTGCTGAGCTCCACCCAGGTTCCACCTCCCTATGCCCTAACCCAGAAACTCCTCAAGGCCGGCAGCTGCGACAATCATGGGATTACTTCTTTTGTTTCCGGTCTCTCGGAAATCACTGGCCTTGACTGCCTGATGTCCAGGGTCTTGAAAAACGTTATTTCACGTATTTTGTCTGTTGTTCCTTGTTGTGTCAGGGGGTCAACAGGCAGATCTGTTACTTCCTCTTGACCAGACACGAGTCTTCCCTAGGTTTCTTGCTGCTCCCCAGGGTTCCAAATGGCCCAGAATTTTTCTAAGCATTAAGAATACCTTATGACACTTATAACAATAGGAGGTCCCCAACATGCCCTCTGAAGTATTCTTCCCCAAAACGTTTAACCTGAATGTGAGGCACGGCGTGACTGGGTCAGAGTGGCCTCACAGAAGCCGCCCCCCCCCACCCCGCCACAGTAAGGAGCAGCTCTCCTGCCCCTGGACTCCGCCTGTGCCCGGACCTCCTGTGTCCACCTCTGCCCTCTCTATGCCAATCTGTACGTGAGTTTATGTTGCTCATACCATGGCATGCATAGGTGCACTGACGATGGCAGTATGGAAGCACGAATGCCAACCCAAGAGGAGGAAAACACTTTCCTCCATTGGCCTAAAGTGCACGCTGCTGATGGAGACACCGATTCATGAATTTCAAAGACACCCTGTTACCTTTGCCACAGAGACATCAAAGACAAAAGCAGGAGGCACAATCTGGACTCTTCACCTTGCGGTGTGCTTCCATGACTTACTAGCCATAGTTCAGCAGCTGGGGTATCAGAACCTCTGTAGAGTTTCCCGTAAGCAGAAAAACAGGAACTAAAATAAGATTCTAAAATGTAGCGATGACTATGATATTCAGAAATTCCTTAGGGAAAAGCAATTTTCTCATGATCTGTTAAAATCAGGTTTGGTTGGTGATAGGATGGGCCCGATAGGAGAGGATCGAGACCCAGAGACTAGATCAGGCTTCCTAAAGTGTCACTTCGTACTACCCACCTCAAAATGATTTAGGGGTGATATTTAAATGCAGATTTCTGAGTGCTGTTTTACAGTTACTAAGTCACAATCTCTAAGGGTGGAGCCCCGGAACCCCCGCATCCAGTAAGCACTCTCGGTGATTTTCATGCACACGGAAGCTTGAAAATAACTACAGGCAATCCCACTGGGACTAGGCAGGATATCATGTCCATTCAATAGGTACCAAAAGGGACAAAATCCAAATATGTGGGCAAGGCATGGGGGTCAGGGGAATCTGATAGTAAGCAGATGGTTCATGTAGACCATTATAGGGACAGAAGGAAGGTCCTTCGATATCAACAGGTAGAAATCCAAAAGTGGAAAGATGTGTTAGGAGTGTGGCATTGGCAATAGGTAAAGTGCCAAATAGACAGATCTTAACCATTAGAGATGCAGCAGCTTGTAGTAAGGATCTAGTTACCCAGACTTGGGTTCGGGTGCTAATTTCCACGAGTTTGAGGGTTCTGCAGTAGAAGTGCAATCCCAAAACAGGGTCGGTGTCAGATCCTAGAAAACCTGAGGGAGGATTATGACTGGAACCAGTCACCAGGACCAAGGGGAGAGCCTACTCCCTAGGGCCAGAGTTTGCTCAGAGAAGGACAAGCACAGGGACTGATTTGATGCTCGGTCACCAAGTAACACATCTAGGGGCGCTGGGATTTTCCTTCCTCGTGTCCTGGATCAGTCCAGGGCTTGTCACAAGGGTTAGATTGCCCCAGGGAGCTAAGTGTCCCTGCTGAAAGGGTTGGAAAGAACCTATCTGACTCAACTTCCCAACCCCACTTAAATTCTGTTTCAGGCATAGCCTCAGAATGTTGAGGGGTAATGGTGTTTTCTCTCAGTAGTAACAGTGGTTACAGCTGCATGTGAAAGAAGCTGGTTCCTAAAGGGAATAGCTCCCTAAAGGGAACAAAGGGCAAGTGGATTCTGGAGCCAACAGCAAGTTGTCTTCACCCCCAAGAAATCCTAAAATGTCACTCTAGGGCAGAGAAGCCAGGTGTTCTCTGTTCAAATCTATGTTTCTTGAAAAGAGAAGATTACTTTTGTAGTGAAAGAAAAACTTTGATTTTTAGCTCACTATTGGATTAAACCCACAAATCCTTGGTTCTTTCACGCTGAGAGACTGGTATCCTTAAAGTTGTGGAAGCTTTTGCTGAATTCCTCCATTGACTTGATGAAACCCTTTCAGCAAGTAGACAGGGAGCAACCAGTAAACACTAACCAAGACACACTCGAGGGGTGTGGGAAGTAAGTGGAGAATTGGGAGATCTGTTAGAGCCAATGCCAGAAGAGCAAGACTGCATAGATCTCATGAAGGCTGTCAGTAGAAGGCCAGCCCCCTCAACAAGCTCGTTGCCCCTTTGCTTACTTACCACTGGCTGTCTCGTTCCTGGACCCATGGAACTCCCTTGGCTATCCTTTCCCAGCACCATGGATGTTCCCCACTCATCCTATTCACCCATGAAGAAATAGTGCACTCTCAAAATCAACCAGGTGGTGATTATAAGTCATTATCTGCCTGCTGTGCTGGAAGGGACACAAGGTCATCTGGAGAAAACCTTTCCCGATGGGCTTTAAAAGAACAAAGTCCAGTATATCCAGGAGTGGTATCACTTCTGAGTTGAAAATCAAAGTTGAGCTACAGTCTTTTCATTATATTGGATTGTTATGTTTACAAAAAGTGTTCTATTTTTAAAGTAAATGCCATAAGAATATGAAAGATTCATTCTTGGTTTGAAGGGAGGAAAAAAGAAAAGGGAACCATTTCAACAGCGGAACAGATGGACTCAGAGTCAAGGATTGAATAGATTTGTAATATTTTCCTGCTTTGCCCTCCAGAGGGGCCTATAGCTTTGCCTTCTACAGACTCCCCAATGTCACCCTCCAGGTTCTCTGTCCACTCAACTCAGATTTAGAATTATGGGTGCGGAATGCATAAGATGCCAAAAATTCCTTGATTGAGGAAATGGACGCTTAGAAAGAGAATTGAATTTCCCAAAGTTGGCTGAACCAAGACTAAAAGTTCTGTCTCTTGATTCCCAGTATGGTGTTCTTTTCACTCTGCCACCTTTCTCTTTTTTGTAAGATTTCTATTTTATTTTATTTTTTATTTCATTTTTGGCTCTGGGTAGTATATTTTTTCTTTTTTATTGAATTTATTGGGGTGACATTGGTTAATAAAATTATACGACACATCACCTGTATATTGTATTGTGTGTTCACCACCCCAAGTCAAGTCTCCTTCCATCACCATTTATCCCCACCATATTTTCTCCTACCTTCCCCCACCCCTTTCCCCTCTGGGAATCACCACACTGTTATCTGTTGCTCCCCTTTAGTTTTCAAAGTTACTTTCATTTATTATTTGTCCAAACCTATAGGGACTGAAGCTTTCCAATATCATCCTTTTTAATAGTTTTATAACATCTTCCAATCTCTGGTTGTTATTTTCATAAGGGAGGGGCTGTTGCAAAACATGGAGAAATTCTAATAATTATACCCTACAATGACAGCCCATTCTATATTAAGAGCTAGAAATAATTTATTGGAATAAACATCATAGGGTCATGAATTGCTTGGATAAAGTTCACTTGTAATGATCAATAATATCTAACAAAGGGAGGTAAGATTATTGAGTAAACACTAACTAAAATATGAATAGTATAGTTGGTCTAGGTGCTATTTAAAAGAGTAACTTAGATATAATCCTCCAACCTTGGATCTTAGGGAAGTGGCATGAGCGGCAGAAAGACCACACACACTGGCTTGAAAATCAGAAAATTACGGCGGCCATCCTGATTACACAATTGACCGGCTATGGGATCTCGGGTAAATCATTGTAACTTCTCCAAGCTTAATTTCATTATGCATGAAAGGCTACTACGAAGGGCTATTAAAAGACCACTTCAGCCATGACTGGTGCGGTGCAGTGTGTTGAATGACATACTGCAAACTGAAAGTTCGCCGGTTCGGTTCCCAGACCTAACACAGAGTCTGGCACACAGTAAACACACAATACATACGCATGACATAAACAAAGGCAATAATAGGGAACGTATCGTTCTTATCACTCTTTTTTTTTTGCTGAAAACACAGGGGCTGGGATAAAGCTCAATATAGGAAGCGGGGCAGAGATGGGGGAGGCAAAAAAGAAGGAAAGAATGATTAGTGCCACTCCTTCCCTAAAAGACAAGCAGAGTTGTGAAATCAAAAATTTTTTTTTAAAAATAGATAATCAAATAGACCAATCCCAAAGTCTACCCTTTTTCTCTCCCTGACCCACTGACCCCCCCTCTCAACACAGGATCACACCATTGACTTTTCTGTTTAAGACTGCCTTTGGGCATTCACCTCATTAATTGTAGTCATGGTGCAGCCACCACATTCAGTGATTTCACTGAGACGCGCGTAGGTCCTCTCTTTGGTCATTAGAAACGGCACCGTTTTTCATTTATATTGGCTGAAACTAGTTCAATGTCCTCCCCACCATCTTCCTTTCTTTTCTCCTGGCCTCTCCAAAGGCCAGCGTGGCTGTGGGGAAAGACTACACACAGAAGGGGCAGCTCAAGAGGGAAATCGGTTCAGTCCTGTTTACACTGCAAGCCCTGAAGCGATTCTAGCTAAAAGTCCTATGGGATAGATGCCTGGTTGAAAATGCCTCTCTTTCTGAATTGCCCTTCTTCCATTTTATAGATGTGCTCCACCGCGCATAGGAATTTCATTAAAATGTTTTTCTCTACCACAGAGGTCAGGGTTTTGCAGGCCTTTGGGGAACAGATAACACGCTCAAATGTCAGCTCAACTGAAGAACCACGTTACCCCACTGGAACACCATGTTCTTGGTACGAGACAGACTTTGGAAACACCCCAAACCACATGTACTTTAAACGACGCAGACAGGTCACCAAATTAAATCTGTTGAGTCCAGCCAAACACCTTTGACCTTCTCCTAATAAGTTTGAATTAATTGATAGCTTCACCCTCCCAGCAGCCACACTTGTTACTGCCAATTCAAACTGATTTTAACTGGGTTCAGACAAAATTCACCTCTTTTTGCTTTCACACGGACAACTGACAGGAGCAAACAAAAGCATTTCTATCTATAAAGAGCAATGCAGTGGTAAGACTTTGGATCTTGCGGCTTGCAGACGATTAACGAGATAATGTGTAACATGTATTTGAGCTACCTGTGCGAAAGGTTCTATAAAGATAGAAAATGGATAAATAATGCAGGAAACCGTTGCGTCGCGAGATCTGTCTTCTGGAGGACTTAATAAGTATTAGATAAATATTTTACAAACATGTACTTGCTAATCTTACCTGCCGATGCCTGCCCAGATAGGTTGAAAAGTGCTGTTATTCCCATCAATGACTATCTTGGTTTCTAATGAAATATTTTTCAAGGAAATGACAACAGGGGCCACGGCTGTTAAGTAACGCCTTCCTATAAAGCTAAGCTTCCAACTTCAATTGCAGTCCTTGGTCAATCTTATCAATTTGAAAGCACAAATCCTGGCCCCCTCCGGCGTTCCACTCAATTCAAGCTAAATGCATCCACGTGGCATTCTCTCGCTAACCTAAATTGAGAAAAATCACGAAGCACACCCTCTCTGGAGTTCTGGAACCATCAAAGTACAACTGAAGTTCTTAAGAGGGACCGCGTAATGGACTTAAATAACTTAAGAGCTCAATTCAATTACCCACAAGCCTTCATCTGCCCCTTCATTCAAGTTTCTGCATTTAAAAGTGCACACAACTTTTTTTCTTCCCACGGCATCTTTTATTCCTAACAATTATAAACAAAGAAACCATTTTTTCTCATACACTCTACAAAATAATAAATCAGACACAAAATTTAGCAGAGAATTTTCTGATGGGAACTTCAAAACCATTTGGCAAACACGCTTCTCACTGCTCCTAAACACCAACAGATCTCTCACTTGTGTGCTTCAAATCAGTTAGCGTTCCATTCCTCAGAACCCTACTTGAAATACCAAGTCATTGCCTCTTTGAACTCATCCAATCTTCAACTCTTTCCGGAATCATTTACTCACAAAATTTCTGTGAGAAAAATCAAAAAGTCTCAGAGCGGGGAAGAACTTGGACACGTGATCTGATTTAGCCCTTGCCTAGAGACAGGTGCACTTAGTTTAAAATTATTCAAAAGGATGCTATGGACCATGGGCCACGCTTGGCCTTCTGGGATATATGCAAAGGGATAAGGAAGCTCCTTTACCTTGAAGGAGTTTACAGACCCATTATCACTTGAGGGAGAAGGTCTAATTGTAAAAATGAACATTTCCAGGCTTTCCCTCAGGCTGACTGAGTCAGAAAGTCTAGGGGCAGGACCCAGGAACTGATATTTGAAAAAGCATCCCAGGTAATTCTTATGCACAAAAACATTTGAAAAACACTACTTTAGTACATCTAAGAGATGCACACAAAAGAACAGCAGTCAGAGAAATGCTGAACATGGACTAAATAGGGGCCCTGTCTTCTAGGGACATAAAGAATATTTTGATCAGCATCTTCTCTCATTAATGCCAGATATTAATCACAAAACAGTAAGCCACCTCTTACTCTTATCTGCACAGTCTTCTAAATTATATTCACCACTAAGTTAAATTGTGAGCTAGCAATTTTATACTAGAAACCCTTAGTGCGGAAAAGTAAAATCTCTAGTGATCTACTATTCTTCCTAAAATGCCTAATTCACTTGACATTTAGTTTGATTTCATTTGGCTCACGAACTGCACATTTTAGCTTATTTTCTTCCCATGACAGTAGTGTTCATAAGGAATAGTGATTTTCATGATTTTTTCCTTTGACAGAAATACAAAAAAAAAAGTTAAAATTTTTTTAAAAGTAGAATTCAGAAGCATGTGCGATATTCGTATTTTAAGAAAGCAGACTCCCAGCAGAATTAGCAGGCTCATCCAGATTCTGCGTAAGTCCTCGCTCATCGTGTACAGAAAAATCACCTGGGGAATGGCTATCAGTGCAGATTGCAGAAGGGTCTGACTTGGTAAGATAGGTAACTGCGTTTTTCAACAAACACGCAGCTGATTCTGCTGGGAATGGTTCTGAGAAAACATTCCACGGATTTCAAGATTTCAAGAATCCAAGCTCATACCTGCAATTCCCTTTAAGTTTAAATCAATATATTAAATACTGTAGATTGTCAATACACGCATATCGAACTAGAAGTAACCACACAAAGGAATAAGGAAATTTTCTACATGGTAGGCAGATGATTAGTAAGAACTGAGTAAATAAAGAAAAACACAAAAAAACAGGTTTGCGTCTCTACCAGACTAGGTATGATACCAAGAAGGAATCAACATATCTAAAATCAAGGACAGTTTGATTCAACCATACAAGCCACAATGCCCAAAAGCTTAGATCTTACATTAAAAATTATGAATATAAAGTATGATGTATAAAATATCAAATATTAAAATATAAAGTATAACCCACCATCTCCAAAGAAATGGTCATATTCTTACCTTTTCAGTCTTTCAGATGTAGTCTTGTAGGGATAGAAGAATCTTGGCGAGGTTGCTGAATTTTTTCCTTCTATCTGCTAGTAATCCTAGTAAATTTATAATCATCCTAGTAAACTTACAAGGAAATAACAAATTCTATAGAATGTTGGGCACCTCCACTCTGTTTTGGATCTGGAAAGCTGACTTTTAGTGACACCCTAATTTTAAGCAAGCCAGATTTATCCCCTAAAGCTCTCCTCTAAACATACACACAAAAGAAGACCTGAGCGCAGGTGAGCGGGTGGGGTAGGGTGGGGTAAGGAAGAAGTTATTTACTTTATAAAACAATTCTTTATGAGTCCTTTGTCCTTTTCCTAGAAAAGTAAAATGTGCCTCAAATTTAAATACTAAAATTACATTACACACCACTTTTGATATAGCTATGGGTAGAATGAGGCAAACCCATACTGGGAAATAACAAATTTAAAAAAAAAATTCAGGTATAAAAC
Organism: Micronycteris hirsuta; assembly: GCA_004026765.1. Classification (NCBI taxonomy): domain Eukaryota; kingdom Metazoa; phylum Chordata; class Mammalia; order Chiroptera; family Phyllostomidae; genus Micronycteris; species Micronycteris hirsuta. The sequence continues at coordinate 119,835 of PVJI01002702.1, read as the reverse complement.
ACTTTCTTCTGGGTGGGCCTGAACTGCCCCCCTCCCCATTGCAAATGTATTTTTATGCAGGGTATCATTTCCAAAACAGGGGTGTGTTTTTTTCTATTGTTAAAATGAAACAAACGAGTTTGCTTTCAGAGTCACACAAATGCCCAACTGTTAGGGAAAAAAACGTTTTCCACTGGCCGCTTGCCTCTCCTGTCCCCAAGCAACCTTTCCTATTGGCCCCTTTCTTAGGGAGGTCCCCTGGGGCCGTGTGGTGGAACTGAATTTTCTGCAGTGAGAACTAGTTTCTCCAAAATCTCGGAGACCACCCAGAACATGGCCCATGCTTGGCAAAAGTGTACGTTTCTCAGTACGCTGAGTAACTGGCCCGCGTTTCTGGGTCTTTACTTGAAAAATAAAATAGATGGGGAAAATTTTTTTTAACGATGAGGAAAGGAAGAAAATCTATTCAAAATTCACTTTATAAGTTGATGTTTTGGGAAGGGGCAGGACAAGAGAAATCAGTGCAAAGACCTCAACCAACCTAAACGGTTCAAAACGTGCGAAAGCGTTTAAACTCTGTTGAGGGAGTAAGCACTTGCTAAAAGCTCACTCGCAGGAAAACCAGGCGCTTCTGTCCCAAAGCTTCCCAGGGTGGCAACTGTCCCCTGCGCGGACGCTGGGGCCGGGAACCTCGGAGCGGGGTTGCGGTGGCAACGGGAGACAGAGGCTCTTAGAGAGCAGGCCCTGGCTTCGTCTCAGCTCCCCACGGCCATACTAGGTGCTCAATAAATGCTTGTGGGACGCAGGGACAGAAAAATCCGAATCAGTCTCCGCGACTCAAGGGTAAATTGTCCGGAACGCAGCTTTCTTCTGACCCAGTCTCGTCACTTTAGCTGAGGTCACTCAGCCTCGGAGGCTACGGCCCTAGCGGGAGGAGAGCAACCAAGAAGGCGAGCCGCTGGAGCCAAAATGGAGAGGAAGCCGGAGAGGGAGTGAGGCGGCGCGGGGCGCCGGCCCGGGGGCCCACCTGACGGCCGCCCAGCCCCGCGCTCCCACTGACAGAAAGGCCCGCGCAGCGCGAGCTTGGGGCGGAGAAGGGCCCCGGCGCGCGCCTGGGCCGGGCCCCGCCCTCTCCTGGGTCCGCACGCCGTCACCCCGGGGAGCCGCGGGCCGGGGAGAAGGGGAGGGGCCGGGGGCGGGCCGGCCGTGCCGCGCGCGCGCCGCCGCCGCCAGCTGACGCGGGCCCGGGCGCGCGCGCCTCTCCCGCCCCCGCCCCCCCGCGTCCCGGGGGCCCGGCGCGAGGCTCTGCTGACGTCAGCGGGCGGTCGGCTGTGTGGGGTGCGCAGAGCCGCTGGCGCACTCGCGCGCTGCGCTCGCCCCCTCCCCCGCCCGGGCTGTGGCGCGCGCGCTTGATCTCCCCTTCATTTTTTTCCTCCCCTCCCTCCCAGCCTCGATCTCTCGCTCCCTCTCTGCCCTAAGAGCTCCTGGCTGCCCGCGGCTCCCTTGCCCTCTCCTCGTCTTCGGTAGGCTCCGCCGAGCGATGCGAGCTTTCGGAGATAGCGACACCGCCTCCCGCTAGAGACCTGCCCCCGGGGCCGGCCCCCTGCCCATCCCTGCCCAGCGCGCGGGGGTCGGCGAAGGCGCCGCGGACGCACCGACGGTTGAGGATCGGCGATGCACATGCACTAGCAGCACCCCCTAACTCACTCCCTCCACACCCCACGCCGCCGCCGCCTCCTCCTCCTCCGGCAGCAGCGGCAGAAGGACCCACCCTGCCCCCCACCCCACCCTCCGCGGGCTCCGGCTGCGGCTCCTGCCTCGACTATTATTTTATTTATTTTGGGTTGTGCACAAGCCTCAGTGCCTGCAGCCCGCGCCTCCTTGGACTGCGGGCGCCTCTTGCCTCGGCTCCCGAGCCTCAGACCCCGGCCACCCTCGCTTCAACACCCCCAGAGCCCCGCCAGCTGTCGCGAGTTTCCGCTGCTAGAATCTTGGTAGCAGCTGTCTTTTTGGGGTGTTCTGGTTTCCCGACATTTTTGTTTTCAGCCAAGGGGAAGATAGCGTGATTTTTTTTTCCCCCTTTGAGCCTAGGCTCTGCTCTCTGGGGGGGTGGGGGGCGCGCCGAGCCGGGGAGCCTTGCTAGCCGAGTCGTGCGGGCTGTGGCAGGGAAGGGGCCACCATGGGATGTACTCTGAGCGCAGAGGAGAGAGCCGCCCTCGAGCGGAGCAAGGCGATTGAGAAAAACCTCAAAGAGGATGGCATCAGCGCCGCCAAAGACGTGAAATTACTCCTGCTGGGTAAGGACCGGGCTGCCACCCTCATCCCCCTACCCCAGCCACTCCGCATCCCCCCTCCGCCAGCTCCCCCACTCCACTCGAACCTGGGGAGACCTGGTCCCCGACTTGGCACCACCATGTGCCAGGATCGCCCACCCTCTCGCATGCCTTACCCCTCTGCCCCCTACCGCGTTCCCCTAAACTGACACTCACCAGTTTTTCCCCCGTCTGTCCCAACAGGGGCTGGAGAATCAGGAAAAAGCACCATTGTGAAGCAGATGAAGTAAGTCCCTGTGGCATTGGGATTTATACTTTTATTAAGAATATTTTTTAATCACTTGTATTACTCCACACTGCTCTCCAGGCCCGGTTTTTAATTCGTGTACACACACACACACACACACACACACACACACACCTGGATTTGACTCCCCTCCCCCACTCTACGTTGATTCTGGGTCCCTCACCCCAGACTCCCGGGGTGGGTGTTTTGAGGGGATAGTGGGGGGAGGGACAGGGGGCGCCTGTAGTTGTATGAATGACAGTGTCCGCCATATTGATCAGAACATCACACTATTGGCATGATTATGATCATTACTCTTGCTTGTGGAGGGTTTTGTGCGTATGGCAGCCTCCATTTCTGTCTCTGTGTCTCTGTTTCACTCCGTCTCTCACTCCTCCTTCCCCTACCCTCCACTCCACGTCCATAATCCCATTTCCCTTGCTCTTCTCCTGGGGCAGTGATTTTGAACTTGGTTAAAATATGGAGGGGACCCAGCCCTAGATTGCTGGGGTGGAGAATCGAGTGTGTGCTGTTCATGGATTTGGTGCTGAATTGGTGGTTGTGGTTTCTGCCCCCCTCCCCTGAAAAAGGGAATGAGGGTTACAGGAAGGGGCATGTGGTAGGGGAGGAGGTGGGTTTCTAAGTAGATGTGACTGACACAGCTGTGTATCCAAGGCAGAGGTGGAGGGGGGGACGCTGGCTGTGAGGCTGAATGCCCGCCCCTTGCTGCCCCCCCTTCCTCCCCCACTCTCCCAGCGTTTGCTGTCCTGACACTGGCAGTTTTCGTTTGCTATGGCCTTTATCGGTGTATTTATTTACACTCTGCATAGGCCGTGTTCCGTGTAATCTCCCCACAATGCAGATTTAAGGCCCCACTTGCCGCCGCCCCCTTCTGCCTTACATATCAGTTTCCCCTCCTAATTAACTGGGGGTGGATTTGAGTGATGGTGGAAAATTAAAACAAAATGAGATATTCCTTCCCTTGCGCACTTTCTCAATAAGAAGCCTCGCCCTCCTTCCCACTCTCAGGCTCGCTTCTTGCCCCATCCACTAGGGCAGTTCCTGGTGAACCCACAGGCAGCTTGCTTGGGGAGGGGGTGGCTTGCGGGGAAGGGGTGCACCCTCCGGAGCCTCCTGGCCCTGCCGCTTCCGTTGACCTGTCAGTTCCGGATGGCGGAGTTCATTAACACCATTTAGCGAGGATTCCACGTCGCTTTGCTGTGACACCTCTGTGCACACACAGCTCCTAATTAGGGGTTGCTGTGCAGTAAACAAAAATGATTATTTTTCAACTTGACAGAATAGCTGAAGTAATTGCATCCCGTAGGAAAACAATGGAAAATAAAAACCCCTTTCGTGGAAAGGTGGGTGGGCGACGAAGCGTGCTTGCGGTTTCTGAAACAAGATGCAAAAATTCTTGCATGTGTAACAGGCATGACAAGCGGGTTCTAGGCGGCGCCATGATGGTAGGGAGTAGCGACTTGGAGACAATTTTCCCCATCTGCTTGACATGTTCTTATTTTTGTTCAAGAGGGCCCTGGGGCTTTCTTTTGCAAAGGCCCCCTCTGCTCGCCGCTCCCCTCTGAGCCACGGGTAATTTGGCCTGGGGCTTCTCTGGAGCTTGTGCAATCCAAATGCACAGGGAGGCGGAGCCTGGGGAATTGCTTTTTGCAACAAGGTGCATGTTGCATCTGCCGTGAGCCCTTGCAGGTCGATAAATGCAAGCACAGCCACCCTTTCTCCCCAAGGGGGACATTTTAAAACTTCAGAGTCGGTAATCTGCAGTGGCGGGCCCAAAGCCCCGTAGAAGCCCCTGCTACCGGAGCTGGGTGAGGTTTCAGGCGTTGCGAGTGGTGGACAGCGCCCAGCCGAGGCCAGAAAAGTCGATGAGGCTCAGCTAGGCGGCTGCGCTGGCTCCGCAAGGCTCGGCGCCGGCTGGGCGCAGGGCTCGGAGGGACTCGGCAATGTTCGGAACCCAGTCGGGGCTGGGCGGAGAGAGCCGAGCTGCTTCTTGGAGGGCCGAAGGCGTTCGGAAATGCTCGGGGAGGTGGGAGTTGGATGCGGGAGTCGCGAGTGGTCTGCTGGAGTTTGCAAATTAACTTTGCATCTGCAAGATCAGCTCCTTCCGTTTTTCTTAAACATGCCCTATAAATTAGGTCGATTTAATAAGAAGTGTAAGAATATATACTGAGTCCCTCAAAGGGCGCCTAGCCTTTTTTATTCAAAGAGAGCTGTGCTCTCTGAGGAGATAGGTGTGCCATTTTAGAATGGAAATTCCTAGTTATGTGCTGGGGCAAGAAATCTGAAATGAAGGCTCTGTGTAGACTTAAAGGTAGACTTTTCCTGGAACGTCTTATGTGTCTCATATTTGTGGGGGAGGGGGGACCACACCAAGCTTTTAATGTTTGAGATGGTTAAATCAGGTATCTGAGCCTGTCTGCTCTTTTTCCTGTACTTCCCCCTGGGTCACCCCCGACAGGAAACCTTTTTGGAGAAAATTTTCAGGTAAAACTGAGTTTCTGTAGGTAAAACTACTACTACTACTGGTATTATTATTGTTAGACACATCAACTCTCTTTAAGAAATAATCTCGATTTGCCCGAAACGTCAGTCAGAGAGGTTTCTGGCCCATGTACATTTTGCTACCAGGGACCCTGGTGGCCTGTCCCCCGGAAGCATTCATGAATGGCAGCTTTTCCTGTTAGGTCCTCCTGCTTGGCTTGAAATAGATCAGATCAGGGCCTTGTGCCAAGCTGGAGGCAGGACTTGTTTTATTAACCACAAAATGTGGAATTGGTGTCACTGTATCCTAGTGACAAATTCTTTTGAGTCCTCCCTTGCAGAGATGATTTTCCTGATCACCCCTTGGCTGACAGTCCCTTGCGTTGGGAGAGTCGTCCTATGGGTGGGCCTGGGCCTGGGCCTAAACATCCAGGTGGCATTTACAGAAAGCAGTTTCGGACCTGCCCATACAATACGATCGGTCACCAAGCTATCAGGCCATACACATGAGTTCATTAGGTTGCTGTTTTATTTTACCTGGGCAGATGAAATTAGAGAGCTCTCCTTGGGTGATGCCCTGTGAGAACTTAATGGTTTCCTCATGGGGACTGCAGTTTAATAGCTCAGCCTGTTGGATTGAGAGGGAGAGTGTGAGTACGCAGACCTCTCCATATTCTTCTTAAACAGCATTTCCAGAGGAGCAAAGGGCCATTCCAGTCAGCCTATATGTCCATCCGCGCTGTAGCGTGCTGATTAGAAGGGATACGCTTCCGTATAGACCTGCTGTAACTACAGTTACATGATAAAGAACTGGCTGACCTGTGCTGCTTAGGACAAAGTGTCCACACCTAAATAGGATCATTGCACAGAGACTGACCTTTGAAAGTATGTGGTTTGATACGTGTTGTACTGAGAAACATGCGTCCCTTAAGAGAGATCATGGACTAGACTCGTTTTAAAAGCCCGGCTCTTAATACTTTATTAAAAACTTGATTTGCACGTAGCTTTCTGTTGTGTGGTGGTTTTTTTTAATTTGTGTATGTATGTGATTGTGAACTAGTGTCTGGGAGGTCTGTGTCAGACCATCTGAAACATTTCAGCACTGAGAAATGAACTAATCATGGAAACAGCACAAAGGTAACCTCACCCATACCACGAGTGGTCAGTCTCCTTTAGGGACGTGTGCCATTTTAAGTCACGTCGCTTGTTTGGAGGTTGAGGCCTCACCTGTGATACAACCTCGCCAGTTTTGCAATCAGTGGAATTCTTTTAGTTATTCAGACTAGTCAAGATTTTAAAAAGAATTCATTTTCTTTAGTTACCAGAACTTTTACAAAGAAACCTCTTAAAGAGTTATATCTTATGATGTGTGGAGTCAACAGAATATCACTTCCAGTGACTTCCCGTTCTGAACAAATAGTGACGAGCGCTTGGCCATCTCCCTGATGGAAATGTAGATGAACTGTGGGGTTGCCATGGGTACCACGGTTTGCCCTCATTTGAGTTGCTGAGTTGTCTGTCCAGGATGTCTGTCTCTGGAGCATTAAGTGCGTTTTTAGGAAGATAAGAGAGTTCAAAAGTGGCAACGAGGCATGGCCTCCTAGCTGCTATGCTTTACTTAAATGGGCACAGTAAATGGAGCACTTTGGATGCATGTTCATTCCGAAGGTGCCTGCTCAGTGCCGTCGTCAGGGAGGTTTAAGGGTTTGTCTGACAACGACGCCATGCTCATCCAAACACCCCAGCCCTTACCGTGGGATCTGATTGCCGGGACAGACGCCCCCACCCCCACCCCTAGTCAGGGAAGGCAGTCTTAGGTGTCGCCTGCTGCCAAAAGCTGGTGGTTTTCTCCTACCAGGCATTTCACCTTGGGATTGTAATCAGGTGTCTACTGTCTGGCGTGGGTTCCAGGCAAGCTTGTGTTCTTTCAACACACCGCTGTTCAGCACCTACTAAGTGGTAGGCACGAGTGGAGGCAGATGGCAGCTTGCAGCCATTACCCTGTAAAAGTGCAGCTGTCTAAAAGAGCGTTTCCCGCATGTGCCCGAAGGGTCCCGTTTTGAGGCAGTGTTCCGCTGAGAGACGCTCCTCCAGTCCCAGGGACCTGTTATTTCTGCAATCACTCACTTGGCTGCCATGCTCCCACCCTTCCTTCCGTCGTCTCCATATTTATTCGAATGGATGCTCTCTGGAGGCAGCCTGAGTGTGAACAGAATGTCAGATCAAGTTCTCCTTTGCTGATGGATGGTGCTCTCTCCCTCCTCACTGTTCACTGAGCTGTAAATACCAGCAGACCTTCCTGCCAGAAGAGTAACGAACAGTCCACCTGATCTCCTAAGGAATCAGCTATGGAATTCTCGAGCCTCGGTTACCTGTTGGATTCTGAAATGGAATGTGTCTGCTTGTCAGAAGTATTGTTGCTGATTATGTTGAAATAGGGAGGTTTCATGGGGGACAGACATGACTCAAGAGGAATCCAGAATTTCTGTTCTTTCTGTGTGGGGAGAGATTAGATTTACCGTGCCCAGAATCAAGTACTGTTGTTTCTTTAGCGCAGCAACTCCCAAGATTAGGTTGTGCGTCTTAACATGCCATGTCTGCTAAAGATAGGGCAGGATCACACATGGTTTTCAGCTGCTCAGCACCCTCTCTCTGTGAACACTGGAGATTTCCTATCAGTAGGATGAGGTCCCATTTGTCTGACATGTGCCCGGTCCATCTGGATGCAGGACTTGGCTCCCTGTCTCCCCGGGCGTCTTCAGTCTCATTTCTTATGAAGCCAGACAGACCATTATCACAAGAGCACATCTTGAGCTGAAAGACAATAGACAAGCTGGTGAGGGAATGATTTCCAAGTGAAAATAAATCCCATTGGAAAGGGTCAGCCCCGCATCTGACCCTTGCAATGAGCAACTTGGGGTTTTGAAAAAAGAAAAATAAATGCGCGCGTGTGTGTGCGCACAGACGACGTGGGTTTTTCAAACAGCAGATGCAGTGAGGCGGGCACTGTGCCTCCCTTTCCTGTGGACGGCGTCTCCATAAAAAGTCTGAAGGTGTTCAAATGAATTCCATTCTAAGGATGGGATTGAATTTGTGTGGCATTCTTATTTTATTCTGTGCCTCTCATGTATGCACAACAGTGGTTAGAAAAGAAAGCATCCAACAAATTAGTCATCAGCACAGAGGGGAAGGAGAAGGGGGACTAGTGTCCTGCCCCGGGTTCAAGGAAATAGGTAGTTTCTTCTTTAGAGAAGCGCTTTAGCATGCTTCTCTAAACTCTCTAACATCGAGATGTAATTAAGAACACGGACTCTGTAACCAAGCTTCACACCTCGTCTCTACCACTGATTAGACGTGTGACCTGAAACATGATACTTCACCTCTTTTGTGCCTCAGTTTCTTTGCTTGTAAAATGGGGCTGATAGTAAAAATAACTACCTAATAGGGTTCTTGTGAGCATGAAGTGATGTCATAGATGAAATGCCTTTACAATAGTTTTCTAGAAGTCTTACAGCTTTCGGCTGTAGTTTTTATGCCTTTGGTTGACTAGTGGGTGTCCCCTTCCCATATGGAGTTCTCAAGTGCGTGGGACCCAGCTGCCCTGGCAGCCAGGAGGGGGGCGCTAAGGGTCCTGCCCGTGGCTTCTTCCCCTTGCCTGCTCTGCAGCGCCACTTATATAACACCCTGTGTTGTCATGACTGATGTGACATGTTTGACAGCGCAGGCGCTTCAGCCCAAGAGGCGGGACTGGTTGTACAAAGAGTGGGGAAGAGCACCGGACCTGGAGTCCAGAGACGTGGCTCTGCTCCCGCCTCTCCGAGGGCTCTGTTTCCTGAAAAGTTGGACCTGGGCTACCCCAAGCTCCTTTCCTGTCCTCAGTGGTCGACGAAATTGGGAACTACCTTCGTTTTCAGGGTCTTTGAGGTCTGTAATGCAAGGTTCTAAATAGAAAAGCATCGATTATGGTTCCCCCCAGCAGGGGTAGGGGTACCCGTGAAAGCTCTTTTAAGGCCAAGATAATTGCAGAATAGCAGCCTCAACCACAAAGCGTTCTCAGCCAGGAAAATCATAGCCCTAAGAGGCATTTCGAGAAAACCACCTCTAACCCAACTTTTCATGCAGACAGGGTTCTCAAACCGAAGAGGAGGATCTGAAAGCATCTTGTCAGTAAGAAACAGGATGTTCTGGGAAGAGAGACCCAAGGCCATGTTAGAAGAAGTTTGTGGCTTCCAGAACACTTAGAAATGGACATGGCCCTGGCTTCCTCCAGGATGGCTGCAGGTGCAGTGACCTGCCTGGGTTCAGGTGCCTAGAGCCCAGCAACTTGAGGGACTGCAGGCCAGTAAAAGGAAGGAATCAGGAGAACTGTGTTTTGTCATTGACTTACTCTCTAATTTGACTTCGGGCAGGCCATTTAGCCCCTAATTCCTCTCTCAATTAGGAATTGGGCTTTCACCATAGAATGGCTCAGGCCTCTTTCCGGTTTCTGGCTGTAAGACACAGTTAAATGCAAAGAGAAACCTAGAAGCCCAAAGTGCAGGGGGGGATTGTGGGAGTATTTACCGCCCACAGCTTTTATCTGCTGAGCCATCTTTAGTTCTAATTTTCTTTACAGAGAAGAAGAAAAACACTGTGCCTTTCATAGCACCAAAAATTAAAGTAAAATAAAATCCTGTGAGGCTAATAGTCAGTGCCCTGAATTTGTACCCCCTACTCTCTCGATTTCTCAACCAAGAACAGAGGAAAGAGAAAGGGGGATCTATAAGGGTAGGATATATCAGGAAATACAGGGCGAAGACTCCACGGTCAAGGATTTACCTTGGATTCTCTGCCTGTGTTTTAGCCAACAAACAGTAAAATGCTCATGCGGTAAAATCGACCCTGGGTCGCCTGCCCGCAGGGTCTCAGAGCGCTAGTGTTTGTTACGTGTTGTAAATTAACTAGTTGATGATATGTTTGTCTCCCTTGCTAGTCTGGGTGCCCCCCGCCCTACCGGGGCTCCCTAAAGCAGGCATGGTGACTTCTCTTTGCTCATCATATAGCACCAAGCCCAATGTTGGCACAAAGGAGGTGCTCGGCAAACATTAGGTTCAAGGAGAGAGAGAAAGAAGTGAGATACGCCAGGAATGCAAACTCATTTCTACATGAGCCAGAATAATAATCCTGAAAGCTTTTGATGCTCATAGGATGTGGCCATCATTTTCTGTCCCATCCATTATCCCTGTTTGTTTTTTTCACACCAGCCAATGAGGAAATACAGTCATCAGCTCCATCTTCCAGATGAGCAAGTGGGGCTCAGAGAGTAGGTGATAGCAATGCATTCAGACCAGAGTGAGTCTCATTCCAAAACGTATGTCCTTTCCATGCATTCTAACCCCGCATAGTCCCTACTCGACTGCCACCGACCAGTGTGGGCAGTGGAGAGCGCGCAGGCAAGGAAGGACCCAGCGCCCGTCAGCAAGTGGGATGGCCCTGGCCTTGGCCGAGGTTGGTAGCTAAGAAGAACAAGAGTTTGGTTGGGGCTGGGTCGTCCTCATGTGTCCCATTGATTCGGACACCAGAGTGTTCCCTAACCACCATCTGTGCAGCTCCCGAAATCATTTTCCATTCCCGTGTCCAAGGTGTGGGCCATTTGTCAGTGGCATGGGAGAGAAGCTGCCACCGAAGGCTCTGTCTTTGGTGGAAGCAGGTGGCTGGGAGAAGACTCGGGAGAGACAGGATAGTGAGATATCCACCCTTCAACTACTCATTTTTCCGTCAGTCCGTCTTGTTCATCCATAAGCATTTCCTGGGGGCCTACTGTGTGCTGGGCACATGCGTGATGTCATGGAGGTAGAGAGGAAGGGATCAGCCCCTGCCCTTGAGGAAGTTGGCCTGTGGGAGGCTACACGCGAAGACGCTTACACTGCAGGACAGGAAGGACCACGACACTGTGGGCGACCAGAGGGCACTTCTCTGGGTGGGGAGTGTAGAGGTATGCCGAGAGAGAACGACAGGCGGGCTGAGTCTGAAAACTGAGTGGCAGTCAGCCAGGTGGGAAAAGGGAATTCCAGGCGGAGGGACCAGCATGTGCAAAGGCACTAGGATACGTCACCCCATGGAACATGCCGGGAATGTCAAATGCTTTGGTTTGATTCTGAGCACAGCAGGCAGAAGGAGTGTCAGGAGGTGTAGGTGAGAGACGAGACAGAGAGCAGACCACGAGGGGCCCTGCCTGTTGTGCGAAGGACTTGGGCTTTTACTCTCGCTATAACGAGATGCCACCGGAGGGTTTTAAGAAAGTGAGTGGTGGGATCAGTTCGCACCTCAGGTCTGCAGGTTAGGAGCCAGATGGGAAGTTATTTCTGGGGCTCAGGTGGGAAAAGATTAAGAACTGAATTACAGCAGTGGTAGTGGGGGTGGGGAAGTTAGGGGTGGGGAAATCCTGCAGACAGATTTGAGAGCTACTTGGGCAGTGGCATCATCGGAGTTGTTTGATGATAAATTGGAAGGGCATTGAGGGGGAACGAAATTGTCAAGACTGTAGACCAGAGTGAGTCAGGATTCCTGGTCTGGGCCCTGGTGGAGTGGCAGTGCCGTTCCCTGAGAGGGGGGGACTGAAGGAAGGAGAGGGATGGCTTGCTGAGAAAAACGATGACTTAGTTTGGTCACGTGGATGATTCTTGTGGATGGTCCAAGCACAGATTCCTGGCAGGCAGCTGCACGTGTGGATGAGGAGACAGGACACACCTAGGGAGAAGGGTCAAGTGGAATTCTGTGGCGCTTGTGGGCGGTGAGAGCCATGGACGCTGGTAATCTCACCAGGCCTGGTGAAAAGGGGAGGGAAGGCAGAGGTTGCATCCCCCAGCACATGCGCACCCCCTTCCCCAGCTCCAGGAAATGGGGGTATTTTCGGAAGAACAGCCTGGAAGGGAAGCAGAGGGAGAGCTGTGAGAGATGGAAAGAAACCCAGTGTAGAGCAGTGTCCTGAAAGCCAGAGCAGGAAAGAATTTCCAGAAGGCGAGGAAGTGGCCAGTTGAGTCAGGTCCCGCAGCAGTCGAATGAGAGGAAGATTGGCAGGTGCCCACTGGGTCCAGGACGTTGTCGGCGACCTTGGCAGAAGCAGTGCCAGTGGAGCGGTGGAAGAAAAGCCAGCCTGCAGTGGGAGCTGAGCAGTGAGAGGGGCTGAGGACGTGGAGGCCCTGAAGGGAGACTCCTGGAAAAGGAACCTGGACTACACGGAAGGAAGGGGCGCTGGGAGGGAGGAAGAGGACAGTATTAGGTTCGGGGAGGGTTTTATTTTTATTGTGTGTTTGGCTATCGTGGAGGGACATGGATCTACTGAGAAGTTATAAAGCAAGAGTCCGGATAGAGAGAGACGTTGAAGGCATAGGAGAGGACGTGGTAGAAGGGGGTAGAGCCCCCGCAGGGTGGGCAGAGGGGGGTGGGGACGTGGATGGTGGCTTGATCTGGACCTGAATGGGCATCTCCTTCCATGAGCCTGCCAGGAGGGCGGTAAGCCGGGGGAGGGTGTGGAGAAATTTGGGGGTGGGATGGTGGGTGCAAGATATTGAAGGAGTTCCTGCCGCATCGTTTATTTTTCTCTGCGATTTAGGGAGAATTAAAAAGCAGCCATGCTTATTTACCTGCACACCGAAGACTGGCAATCTTTATTCTATTCAGACTGCTCATTGATTCATTTACCCAATGTTTATCTAGCACCTATTACATGTTAGGCACTGATCTCGGCGCTTAGAGATTCGGCTGATGAGCAAGTCATGGCCCAGGGGAATCAGGCAATAACTTCGTTAACAAATAATTGGGCATAGTAATTGCAGACTGTGAAGACCTTCTTGAGTCACACCTTTGGGCGAGGCCTTCTGCTGATCGAATTCCTGCCCTCAGAGAGTTGAATCATCTGGAGAAGACAAATCAGTGCCACAGGGCAGAGGAGAGGCAGTGGTGGAATTTAATTTGCACGAGGGCTCAGGATCACACCTCGAGGCAGCCGGGTGGAGCATGGGAGTTCGGTGGACACCCACTGTGTTACTGTGCCCCGCTTCACTCATTCTAGGCTGTTCTGGTGGGGCTGCCCATCACTGCCTCCTGTGGCTTGAAGATGGACGTGGGGGGACTCAGGGCTTGCCCTTCACAATATCCTATTCTCCTGGCCACAGTGACTGGCCCAGGGATGGGATGGGACTCAAGTCAGGCCAGTCAGAGTCCTTCTCTGAAATTTTTATAAAATTCCATGAGAGAAACTCTTTGTCTGGGATCCCAGCAGTACCCTTGCTGGGTTGGAACGATGGGAGGCTGGAGCTGTCTGTGGCCATGTTCCCACATCTCCATTGCTCTCTGCAAGGTGGAAGCCTGCTTTTCCTGGGAGAGGCTGAGGTTTTGAGAGACCGGAAGATGGGTGAGAGGAAGCGGGGGTGAGGGGGGCGGAGAAAGAGAGAGCCAGAAGGACACCCGGTGGTGTTATCATAATCACTGGTGTTGGCTCTGTGGACTGGACACTTGTGGAAAGCAATAAATCTCTTCTTTTCCATAAACTTATTTCAGCTGGAATTCTCTCTTTTACAACCGGGATCATCCTGACGAAAAGGGTCAGGGCTTCCAGGAAGAAGAGCCAGTATGAGCTAAAGCACAAAAGCAGGGCACCGTCGGAGTCGTGGGCAGCCTTCTGGAACCAAAGACTGGGGGTCTGGGGGTCTGCTTGGAAATGAAGAGCACAGCTAGATTGTAGCATTCCCTGGCCATTTTGCTAAGGGGTGTATACTTTGAATACATACTCCATGGTAGGGCGGTAGGGTGCCAAGTTGGGGAAACTTGGAGACAGGATTCCAGAAAAGAGGCTTAGGAAAAGAGAGATTTGTGTTCTTGCTGTTCAAACTAGGAAATCTGTAGGAATGTCCGTAAGGAGTTGATGGAGGAGAGATTTTGGAGGCAGAAGAGATAAGACCGGTGTCCAGTTGAACACGTGGAGAAGAGAGGAGATCAGGAAGTCCTCCCAGTTTTGAACCCGGGTGACGGAGTCAGGACGCAGAGGAGCAGGGAGAGAGGTGGCAGGGAAAGAGAGCAAGTCAGACCAGAAGCACGCAGTCCAGGTCCTTGCAGGGTACCATCTGTGTCACGCTCACATTGTTCAGCGGTATCCTTGGGAAGTCACTCTGGCATTTAGAAGAGAGATCGGGGCTGGAAGGAGAATTAGGCTCAGCTGCCCTGCATGGTAGGGTCATGAGAGTGGGCACCACACCCCTGGGCAGAGCGCACCAGTGGAAAGGAGAAGGGGCCCCAAGAAAGGAGCCCCTGTTGTGGAGGTGAGCAGAGGAACCTGCCTTCGGGAGACCCATGTATACTTCCAGGTGGGGAGAGAGGATGGAGAACAGGGGAGCAGGAGGGGCCTCAAGGTCCTAGTTTAAATCTTGCTGTCCAGCAAAACAGATGTTCTCGTGGCAAAGGAATTCCCCGCCTTGTCCCCAACCGCGATAATAAATTATAACAAAATTAAGCTTTCAGAAATCTAGCGCTAATTGAGAAAGAAAACTGGGGCATCGGCTCAGGGAATTGTGGACACCAGTGCGTGTTACGTCCACGTGGGCTATCCGCTGAGAGCATGGAGCCCTGCAAGGTAGGGAAATGTCCCGTAATACAGTCAGGGTTTCCAAGTCCAGGATCACGTGCTGCTCTTCCACCGGCAGGACTGCTGAAGACGATCCCTGAGCACCAAGACCAAACAACCTCGGCTCCACGGAGGAGCTCCATCCAGCCAAGAAGAGCTGGGGGTCCCCTGCCTCGGGAGAGCGACAAGCCTGAGGGCACCAGGGCTGGGGCAGGAGGGCCACCGGCTCTGTCTCCAGAGCACTCCATGGCCCCTTCAGTGGCGAACTTTGGGGAAGGGCTGATAAAACGGCAGTGGGGAGACCCTGGTTCTGAGTCACGGCCATTCCCCCCACCTTTCCCCCCATCCCACCCCATGTCCTATGTGAGGCCTGTGTCTTCTCTGAATTCTTTCCTTAGAGTTTCGACTACATAGACCTCACTATTCTCTAACTTCTTCGTCACCCGCCTGTTCGCGCCGTGAACACCAATGGCCGACCATGTGCTTTTGCTTTCTAAGTTTCCAGGACTAGAGCTCTTAACGAGACCCAGAGGCCCCTGCCCCCAGGGACCTCACAGTGGCGGAGAAGAGGGGTAGGCAGTCAACAAGTAGATGAGTAAGCAAAGCCATTTCACCTCACGATGTGTGCTGACGGAGGAGATGGGCTGACCCAGTGGAGAGTGGCTGGGGGAGGTGAGGGATAAGGAAGCCGGTCAGGAAAGATCCGAGGCAGCAGGAATCGCAGGTGCAAAGGCCCTGAGGCTGAAATGAGCAAAAAGAAGGCCAGGGAGGCTGGACCACAGGGAAGGAAAAGTGACGCAAAATGGGACTTAAAGAGGCAGGGAGGAGCTACTGTGCAGGGCCT
The DNA here is from genome assembly GCA_004026765.1 of Micronycteris hirsuta. Lineage (NCBI taxonomy): Eukaryota > Metazoa > Chordata > Mammalia > Chiroptera > Phyllostomidae > Micronycteris > Micronycteris hirsuta. The sequence continues at coordinate 104,350 of PVJI01002702.1, read as the reverse complement.
GGGGGCCAAGGGGAGGCACTTGGGTTTCACTCTGAATGCCGTGGGGGGGTTGAAAAGACAGAACACGTTGACCTGACTTATATATTAAAAAGATCCCTCTGCGTTCTGGAAGAGAACAAAACCACAGGGACAGAAATCCCTTTAGTGGTTTCTAAGGGTGGCAGGAAAGAGAGGTTGACCACAAAGGGGCCCAGCAGAACTTTTGGACGGGATAGAAATATACAGTCTGCGCTATAGTGGCGGCCACACACTGGGGCACATCAGCCTCTGTACGGCCACGCAGAAGGGGGGCAACGGGGAGGAAGCGTGGAAACGGGACCGTCACCCAGTCCAAGCAGGACGTCCACTCACTGCCAGCCTCACCGTGTAACCCATATTGAGTGCTGTTTCAGGTGGTTTCCTAAAATCAGTTTATTGAGGTATGTCCCTAGTTTTCCTGTTTACATAGCTTTCCTTTACAGCTGGCAGGAAAGCTGGATGTGGGCAGAAACCATCTGCTTTCGTGTGGGCCCGTGGCAGATGCGTATTACATATTTCTTCCTTCCATTTGAGTGGTGCTTGCAGGTTTACCAGCTGCTTCTGCGTTCACTGTCCCCGTCTAGCCTCAGAGGAGCCTTGGCAGGTGGCGCGGGCACGGCCACCTCCCCACTGCAGAGGCGAAAGGGCTGAGGTGAAAGGAAGTCAGTGTAGCGGCGTCAAGGAAGCAGGAATTTGGGGGATCTTGGCATTGACATTTTTTTTTAGCTGTCCGTGTGATTTGGGGGGGAATTATTTAATCTCTCTGAAGCTGTTTCCTAATCGATAAAAAGAGATGAAAAAGAAACACATTGCAGATACACTGATTGACTGAGGCAACACAGCTAAAAGCACAGAGTTGAAATTCCCTGAGGAGGAGCCACTTGTACCATTTTTACAACCGGGGGAATGGGGTTTATTTAAGGTGATGTGGCCGCTCAGCTCTTCTGGCTCCAGGTGTGTCTCTGCTTCTGTCACATGGCTCAGTACGTTCTTACTGGTCATCAACCGATCAGTTCAGGACTGATCCCATCCTTCCGTGCAGCCATCGATTAATCCAGCACATATTTACTGAGCAATCACCACGTGCTCGGCGCGGGACAGAGCCGCGAGCCAAGACAGGTTCCGCCTCCGCCCTGGAGGGTGGAGAAGCCCTACGGTAATGAGCATGGCAGCCAGGTGAGGGGTGGCGGATGCTGAGGGAACACCACCCTCGGAGGAATATGGGCAGGCTTCTGAAGGAGATAGCATCGAAGCCGTCTTTGGTTTGTGACATGCATCGGTATGCATGCAAAGCATGCATTAACCTCACACATTCAGCAAGTGTTTTAAAAAGCAAATGCTCATGCCACTGTCCCTAGGAAAATTATCCAGGACATGGCTAGTGCCCAAGAAGGTCCCTCAATGTCCCTTCTTGATCACAGCATCCTTCCTTCCTCACTCCCATGACCTTGACTTTCATGGTGTTTCCTTGCTTTTCTGTGGACTTTGTCACCTAAATATGCATCCTCTTAGAAAGGGTGGGGCGAGGTAGGTTTACAGCTGTGAGTACATCGTTCATTCTTGTATTGCTGTTTAGGAATTATTGTCTTATCGTCCATACGAACAATTGTCAACCTACTCTCGCCGCGCCCTGCGTTGTTCACTTCCCTGCTGTGGAGCATTCGTTGCTATGGACCAGCTAGGATTATACGGCAATTTATTTACCCACCCTATGGTTGACGTGCCTTTGGGTTATTACGAGGGATGCTGCTGTGAGTGCCTGTTTAGATGCATATCCTGAGGCGCATGCGTATGTCAAGTGTTCTTTGAAGTGGAATTGCTGGGAATCTTCAACCGTATTAGATAATGCCACCATGTTTTCCAAAGTGGTTATTCCGTATTCCACTCACGCTAGCAGAGAGAACTCCCATTGTTCCAAATCCTGCTAGTATTTGATATTGCCACACTTTTTAATTTTTGCCAAACTGGCATGTAAGTGGTGGTACCTTGCCGTGGTTTTGCTTTGCCTATTCTAGATTGCTACTGAGGTGAACAGCTTTTTCTATATTTACTGGACGGCGGATTTCCTTTTTCGTGACGCGTCTGTTCTTTTGTCACCTTTTTTTTTAGGTTGTAATTTTCTCATTAATTTCTAAGAGTTCTTTATGTGTAAGAGTTCTGGATGCTCGTCCTTTCCCAAACATGTTCATTGCCAATGTCACCTCCCATCCTCCAGTTTTTCCCTTTGTTAAGGGCGCACTGTGATAAAAAAGATGTTCTCAGTTTTACTGTGATCAGATTTTTCCACCTTCCCGTTTTGGTCAGTGTGTGTGGGTATGTGTCCAATCTAAGAAATCTTTCTTTATCTTGAGATAAAGCAAAAAGCTATCCTCTTTTGTCCCTCTTCAAAAAGCTTTGAAGCTTTTATTATTTTATATTTTTGTGTTTAATTCACCTGAAATTGATCATTATACATGGTATAAGATAGCAGTTCCAGTTTTAATTTTTTCCCCAAATGGTTGGCCATTTGTCCCAGCTCTGTTTAGTGAGATGGTCATCTGTGCATCCCTGTGCCTTAGAGCCGCCGGTGTCTTAGTCAAGTGGTCCTTTGAATCCACTAATCCGTGTGGGTAGAATTGACATCTTTAAATCTTGCATCTTCTTGATCCATGGGAATGTTATGTTTCACCATTTATTAAGGTTATTATAATTTCTCTTCAAAATATTTGTCATTTTCCCCAAAGAGGTTTTATATACTTTTTGTTAGATTTATAGCTGGATACTTAATAGTTACAATGGTCTTATAATTAATTGCTTCTTTTTGTGAATTGCATTTTGTATCTGTTCCTGATGTATAGAAATACAGTTTTGTTTTGGTTTGTTTTTTTGGTATGTTGACTTTGTATCCGTCAACCTTACTTACTCTCGTACGAAGTCTGTAGATCGCAGGGCCCAGAGCAGGGCGTGCCCTGTCGAGGTGCCCCTGGTGAGCTAATAACAGAGCAAGAGTGGATGTGGTGCTATTTCTCCTTAACGTCCCAAGGAGACTATTTAGGAAGGGTTGGGGGAAGCCACTGGGGGAGAAGGCAATAATATTTATTGAACACCTGTTATTCAAAATGTTGAATATACATGATCAGCTTAACTCATGACCAGGGTATTGGCTGTCCCTGCCTCGTAGATGAAGAACTGAGATGCTGAGAGGTTTTCCAAAGCCCCTGTATAGAGTCATCTCTCGGGCCATTGCCAAGAGCACATCCCAGATTGGGAGCAGTCCCGTTGCCCTGTTATGCACACGGCAGTCTGCACCCTCCCGCATTCCGTGCAGACACCCGCAGAGCGCTCTGCGCCGCTGTCCTCCACCACGCTGTCGCCCCAGGCCCTGGCCCGTGCAGGTCTGGGGCTGCCGCACGTTCGCTGCACTAGCACCTTCAGAACTGTGTGGGCCTGCTTATTTTCAGCTCTCGGGTCAAGTTCCTACGCAAGTCCCAAGATCAGTTTCCACCCCTGCCCCCCTACACAGTTCCCTCCCCACAGAGAAAATTCGTTCACAACTCCTTGGGTTCTAGGAACCAAATTAGGAGCTGCCCCGGGCATCTTGTTTCAGCCCTGACTTGAAAATATGGTTGGGATTTTATGAGCCTGCTTTGCTGCACAGCGGACTGGGGAGAATTTATGGCTGCAGCCCTTCCCGGCACCCCTTCCCCCGTCCCGCTGATGAGCCGGAGCGGCCTGCAGGCCAAGGGCAGGCCGGCCGTTGCCGCTTGTGCAGAGGAGTCGTGAAGTGGTCTGTTTGTGAACACAGCTCAGCAGTGCTCTATTCAGCGTGACAGCTTCCTCCTCTGGCCCATCACAGGGTGACTGTAAATTATGCAATCCCAGAGCTCAACAATGAGGGGTGATGGCAAAAAGGAAGGGACAAACTGGACTGCAGCCTGAGGCGGCTTGGCCAGTGAGGGCAGGGACGGTCTGCAGCCATTGAGAAAAGCCAGGAAGTCCTGTCACAGGGCTACTGGTGAGAGTGGGTTTTACTTTAAAAAAAAAAAAAATGTAAATGTTCTTTTCAAACCCTGTTTACCAATTCTGGGAGAGTTTTAGAAACTAGGAGAGACATTTACAAAAGAAAGCGGTCATATGGTGCTAATAGAAGTAATTGAATGCCCTACACAGTACTTAACCTTTGTCCCGATGGCCCCACGTCATCATTTTTTGGTTATTTGTGCTAAAAACCAGCAGTGCCACTGAGGGCAATCGATGCGCAGACTCTCCCCTCTTCCCTCCCCACCGTGGTCCTGAAATGATGCAGTGAACTTGGCTTTGATATGCTTTATGTAACTTTCCTGTCTCCTCACTTGCTGTCACCTGTCACATCTTGCTCTCTGCAATGTTCCTACCTCAAGCGCGTTTCCCTTCTACTCTGCATCTGTGGTGGCCTGGAAAAGCTGAAGGCTGGGCTTGTCACCAGAGCACACAGGGCAAGAGTCAATAGGATGTAAGTGAGGACCTAAGACTGGAGTGTCTGTGCTTTGGTGCCTGGGCTTGTCCGCATTTCTGCCTACTTGTGACATGGGGTGAAGGATGTAAAAATGAACTGACAACTGTGAAATGCTCCGCATGTGTCAGGGATGGTGACAAGGTGCTCCTGTTGTGCGGTCTGGTGCTCGGAGTTCTTCACCGTCCTTTATGGTCCCTGGCAGGGTTTTGAGTCACAGAAATTGCTGGACAAATCACTCCTGGGTCAGAGTGATGTATTGTCATTTGTCACCAAAGATGCTGGGCCAGCTTAGCAGCACGAAGGCCGGCGTGAAGAGTCCCCAAAGCAAAGGTGGTCTGCCGGGCCCTTCCTATAAAATGACATGGGTGCCACACAGGGTCAGAGTGGGTGACGGGCAGAGACGTCCCCAGGAGCCCTCCCCCACAGTGGGCACTGTGGGTATCTGCTCACCTGCCTGAGAACTTGGGGTCACTCGGCTGAGCCAGGCCACACATGAATTTTTTCCGGAAAGAGAGAATGTGAACTCGGCTGTTTTTAGATGTCTGTAGCCCTCACGCTCAAGTGTTTGAAACCATTTGGTTAAAATTCTTTCCGCCATTATTGTTTGTTCATTTTTTTTCACTCTGCAGGTATTTATTGAGTTCCTACGGTATACCCAGCCCTGTTTTAAGTGTTGGAACTGAGCAAATCCCTGCCTTCATGGAGCGTTTTTACCTTCTAGTGGGGGGTGACAGGCACCAACTAAGTAAAACAGTAGGTCACCTGTGGTAAATGCTGTGGGGGAGGATGAAGTAGGAAAGAAGGTCAGGAATGGGGAGAGGATGTTGCAGTTTCTGAAAGCGGTCAGGGAAGGCCGCACCGAGAAGATGAAACCAGAGCGCGGAGCTGGTGGAGGTGAGGGAGCCGGCCCCGCACCATGGGGAAGAGTGTTCGGCTAGAAAGCGCACCGGCTACAAGTCGGGAGTGGGCCCGGTGTGTGTGAGGAAGCACGGAGGTCTGTGCACACAGAGTCGCAAGTGACCTGCCACTCGCCTGCGGCTGTCCGCCTAGAGGGTTGGGGAGGGGGTTCCTGTGTGTGTGTGTGTGTGTGTGTGTGTGTGTGTGCGTGTACACGTGTCCTGGCAGAAGAAGGACAGGGGAGGGAAGGAGTGACGTCAGTTGACTCTGCACGTCGGAAGGACCAGTCACTTCTGGCTGGTCTCTAGGCGACAAGCACCCAGAGTGTGAGCCGCCCTGTCTTGCTGGTCTCCTGCGGGGGGAGGCTTTCATCGTGGGCCTTGGCCCTGCCGCCTGCTCCCTCATTTCCGCCCCCAGACCACTAGCACTGAGGCTTGAACAAGCACAGGGGGCCGGCCTGCAGACTTCATTCAGGTGGCCGACCCTGGTGCAACCTTGACCCTGGACACGCTCAGCAAGCAAACTTGGGGGTCCAGAAACCAGACCCCCAGGGCAGGTTTCCTCGGGACTAGCCCAGAAGTTTAGTGGCATACAAGTGAACATGTATGTTGATATGTTTATTTAATGTGTTTTAGGACAAAAGGTCCCTAACACATCAAAACCGTGGTTTTACGGATAATTATATTTAAGATGAAGTTAAAATAAGCAGGACATTTTTAAATAGGCAATAAAAACCAGGGGGGCAAAAGTGATGTTCGAGCAGTACCGTTCTCAAACCTGCCCTCAGCATGAGGGCGCTGACTTCTGACCCGGGTCCCTGCCCTCTTAGGGACGAGAGTGCTTTGCAAGAGCTCCTCCTCTGCCATCCTGAGGAGGCAGGAGAGTGTCCCTGTCCCAACCTCAGGTCCTTGAGCTGCCCCATTTCTCCCACTCAGTCACCTTCTTCCCAGTGCTTGCCTGCTGCCTGTCTGTCCCATTGCCTGCACCTGACCTGGGCCTCCTCGCCACCATCCCTTGCTCATCCTTTCTCTGGGTCTCTGCCATAGAGTCTTGGCTGTCTTCCAGAAATGCTGTTTCTGATCTTCACTGCCCTGCACAGGCCCCTCAAATGATTTCTTTTCATCCTTTGCACTGGGTCTGAAACTCTCCTTGGTTTTGAGAGCACGCCGTAGTCCCGCCCCCCACGCGGATCCTGAGCTGCCTCTCATTCTGTAGGACGCCTCTCTCCAGCAGCCGCTTACATACACCCCAGCCTCCGTATCTCCCCGCGCTGGAAGCCGGGGCAGATCCGGCCTCCGAGGGCCAGCTCAGGCCTCATCTGCTCCATGAGATGCTAGCCCACAACAGTCTCTCCATTCTTCACGTTATTTTGTGTACGGTGTTTGCACCACATCATTGGAGTTTTTTAAAACGTTGTCCTGGCCCCATAGAGTTCACCCCGTCATTTACCACAGACCAGCGTGTGCACACACATGCACTGTTACCGTGTGGCCTTGCTCACTGCGAGCCCGGCGGAGGCTCTGCACACGAGCTGTTTGGAGAGAAGCGGTCCGAGCATAATGAAGTGTGCCAGCGCTGGCAGCAGCCCTGCCTGGTTTGAGTCCTGGCCGTGCTGCCTTCTAGCTTTGCGGCCTCGCGGCCTCGCGCGAGTAGGCTTGAGGGTTAGCTGAGACAGAACAGAAAGTGTTTAGCTCGGCACTAGGAACATAATAACGATTCGCTGTGGCTGTTACGGTGTACCAATTGGCAACCATTTGGACGGGTAGGCCTTGTTTCTTCATCTAGGCTGTAAACCTCCTGCGGAGCACATTTCAATTCATACTCCTTTCTACCCCCTAAGCCAAATGGGCCCACGGTGCACGGTGACGATTCAGGGTGAATTTACACAAGTCGAGCAGCCCGTGTGCACCGTTGCGGGCTTTCTCATAAACTGACTGTTGGCCGCAGAGGTTTGCACAATGCTTACATAAAGCTTCAGTAAACATGCATGATACATATTGTTTGTGCATTTAGGTCCCCAGTGGATTCAGAGTTTCTGAGCCCATGAAACCGCAGCTCTTATACTGAGTGTTCATCGTGTGCAGGCTTAGGGAAGGGCTCGGCGCTCGGCCCTCCTGTTGAGGAGAATCCCTCTGACCCCCTGTGTCTTCTCTCCGCAGCCCGGTCCTGGGCCTCTGCTCCCGCTCCCTCCAGGTCTTGGAATTTTCGGCTCATTCCAGCAGGTGCTGGGGCCGGTGCTGAGCTGTGGACGCCCTTCTTTCCTATGCTCCTATTGCTCGGGGCAGAACATTCTAACAGAAGTGATGTCTTAATCTAGGCGGTGGTTTACACAGGTTATACAGCTGTTAAAAATCTACTGAGTGGCACACCTAAGATTTACATGGCTTACTCTAACGAGATTGCATCTGAATTTTTAAAAAGGTAAGGTGTTTCGTTAAGCAAAGGAAGGCCCGGGACCTTAAGCAGGACCCCTTCGAGTCTCCCACAGTCTGATTCTGCAGGGCGGCAGGGGGATACTCTGTGGGGGAGGTGTTTGACCCCTCAAAAGAGAAAGGGCTGCCCCAGGCAGCCTCATTTTCCCTGCTCAGCTGCCAGCATCAGCCGCCTATGGCCCTCCTTCCTCCTCCACGTGTGCGGCTGGGAGTTGAGAACAGGGCAGAGGTGCCCCCGTGCCCACTTCAGATGCCCTGAACCGCCCTGCTCAGCACATGCGCTCATGGCCACGGCTCACTCTTTGGCACAGACATGGCTACCTCTGCGAAGCACAGGGTTCAAGTCCTGTCTCTGCTGCTGCACGGCTAGGAGTCAGCAAGTCCTTAGCCTCGCTGAGCCTCTGCGGTTCTCACCTCCTGGAAAATGGTGTTAAGACCTGCGACACAGGTCTCACCCACCTGCTGGGCGTCACAGAGGAGGTCGTAGATGGGAAAGTCTTACAGAAACTGTCAACAAAGTGCACCCCCAACCCCTGCTTCATTCTGCCGATGGAGACTCCAGTTGTCAGGGGCAGTGCAGCCCAGTGGTTCGGGGTGCAGGCTCCAGCGGCAGACTGCCTGGGTTCCTGGGCCCTGGCCCTGCCGCCTGCCGGCTGTATGACCTTGGCAAGCTGCTTGCCCCGCCGGTGCCTCAGTTTCCTCAGTTATAATACAGAATAATGGCAGCACTTCCCCACAGGTTTGTATTAAGGATTATCCGAGTCAATCCAGGCAAAGCACTCCACTCTGGGCTCGGGGGTGCCGCTAAATACACTGCAGGCAAGGCTTTCTGCAAAGTCTTGAGAAGACAGCGTTATTAGACACAAACAGAAAAATGAAACAACACTGAAAAACCAGTGCGGGTCTCGTCGAATGTAACTGCTTCTTGCACTAGCTGTATTTGCCTTGACTCCAGACTCGAGGTTGATTATTTGCTGTAAGTTTTTTTTTTATCCTAAAACCTTTCATCTTTCAAGTTTAACTAATAACTAAAGTTCCCCTGTGACATGTCCTTGCCTTCACAGCTTTGCTACAGCATCAACTGCGAGCTCTGCGATTTACAATTCAGGGGGAAAGTGACAGACTGGGTATTCTTGTTCAGTTCAAGGTGATTGCTGCATAGTCATTTTTAACAGGCCAGCCAACCTCGAGAACCGCTGGCAGCGAGGTAGCGTGCCTATGAAATTCAGGACGCTGGTGGCACAGGCATCTTTCTGCTCTGAGCCCGCATTCTAAAAACTCCTATACAGCTGACGCCGTGGCTTCCGCGCTGCCTAAGGGGGCAAGTCAAGTGTCGGCTCTTTCTCGATCCAGTTTTTTTTTTTAGTGAGTATTTGTGGCACCCTGGCCTGGGTGCTGTGGGGACTGCAGGGAAGGGCGAGAGGGTGTTTACGTGCATTCAGATTATTTAGTCCTCAGGCATTACGCCATGAGTTCGGCGTAATGACTCCCTTTTTACAGATGAGGAAACCAAAGTAAGGTTAGGTCAGTTGTCCAAATTCACTCTCTCTGGTTATAGGACCCTGGGTTGCCCTGTTCTGGGGTCACCATTCCCGCTATGCTATGTGTGAATGGCACCCCTTGGGTCTTAACCTTGAGGAGCTTAAAGTCAAATGCGGTGGATAAAACATAGGAGTAAGTTAATAATAACACGTAGTCACGCCTAATGGGGACCGAGGTGTGCAGTGCGGCAAGGAAGAGCCACTGACTCGGGTGGAGGCAGGGGAGACGCCAAACTTCTCACAATTTGCAGGGAGCGCTGCTGGGTTTTGCACTTCAGTCCAAACATCCAAGTATTTCCAATATTCTAGAAATTTCCAAAAACAGCTAAGAAGCTGTGCCTGGCCCCAGCAGGCCTAGGAAATCCTCTCAAAGGTCTCTCATGGCTTCTCTCTTCACGTCCCCCACCCCCGCCCTGCGCTGGAGGCGGAAAACGCCTGCATGTATTCAGTAGAGCTGCTCTCTCCCGAAGCTGGATGCCCGGCTGGCTCACGCATTCCTGAGCAAGGAGGCGGTCGGTACTGGGCCCCGAAGGCCTTTCCTGGTAGGTGGGGACGGACCACCACCCTCTTTCGGTTCTTGCAGGGTTGCGAGTCGTAGGGAAGAGCAGCAGAGGAGGCCGTGGAGCAGAGAAAAGTGGGGCATTAATGGTCTGTGGCAGTAAGTTTGGCAACAGAGGTTTCCAGCAGATAATTCTCCCATAAAGTGAGCGATGATGATGGGGTCTGGTAGTGAACTTGGGGCCCAACCACACCATCCACCGCGATAACTGGCTCCACGGGCCAACTTGAGAAGGGCATGAGCCCTGTTCCCGTCAGAGTTCAAGGGTGACTTGCTGACTCCCTGCTGCCCGCGCCCCTCGGACAGCCTCCAGGGGTGCCGCGGCCCTGCCTGCCCCTCCAGCCTCCTCTCCCTGCACGCTTCTATGCTTGAACCACACCGATCTCCCATCAGTTTCTAAAACACGCCCCGTGAGCCCCTCCTTCATCCCCAGGCCTTTGTCCCTGCTGTACCCTGTTCCTGGAGCCCTTTTCATCCTGCTTTTTGTCTGGCCAAATCCTGTCCACCATCGAGGCCTTGGCACAGATGTCCCTTCACAGAAGCTCCCTCTGAACCCATGGACCACTGGTGTTTCCGTCACACGTGGAACGGACCGGCCTTCTGCCCCTTCCATCATCTTTTCACTGTGGGAGTACGCCCACAGCCCTTTTCAGGTGTGAATGACACCACTTGGAGGGAGTGTGCTCAGTTCCTTGCGCCCCCCACAGCGGCACCTCTGAGTTGACCCACTCCAGAGAAAGGCCACGGCACCCTAAGGAGACCATCATGGGCTCCGTTGCTGGTGGTGATGCTGGTGTCCTCGGGGACGCACTGCTGCCCGATCACCCCGCCTGTTCCATCCCTCTAGGTCTTGAGTTGAAACCACCACATGGGGTTAAGGTCTGTTATAATTAACCCTTCCTAGTCCCCTGCCTTCCTGGAGCTCCCGGGACCTCCTGGCAGTGAGTACTCACATAACCCGCCCTCTCTGGCAAGACCCCGCGGTGGGAGGTAACCCCCCTGTGCGGGAGAAGCTAGCCAGGCCTGGGGACCTGAGCTGCCCCATTGTGTCTTCGCTCTCACTGATGCTTCCTCAGAGCGAAAGGCTTCCTGGGGGGCCCTGCGGGGCGGGGGCGGGGGGTGGGGTGCTGCGTTGGTCAGGTCACCACCTCTGCAGCTGCCTTTGAGAAAGCCAGAGGTTGGTTGGTTTGTTTCTTTGTTTTGTATCAGATAGTCGGGAATCTGTTCTTCCTTCACCCTGAGCCCCATTCTCCCAGACAAAAACACACAGAGGAAAATTAACTCTTCCTAGGCCACACAGCAAACCAGAAGTCAAGACCGGAGCCCCCCTCCCTCCATGCTTGGTGCAGGCCCTTGCCCATTGCTGTGCTCTGTTTTTTGTTTGGTTTTAATGTCCTCTGTTCCCTGGGAGAATCCTGGAATGAATAGCCCCTGAAAGAGCAGCTCTGGAGCTGCGTGCAGTGAGGGTCCCAAAGCGGTGGGGACACCCACCCCGTGGCTCCCGTCGGTAGGGAGGGTGAGGCCCTGGTGCCCTGGGCTCCCCCAGGTCTGGGAATGTGAATTTTCAGAACTAGAGAAGCCGTCCTCAGTGCGAAAACCCGACAGAGCAGAGGAAGATGACGTGTCAGCCCGACCGGGAGGAACCGTCAGACTGCAGTGCTAACCCCAGAAGCACAGCAGGAAGGGCGGAAGGAGCCGCTCGCTGCCTGTGCTCCTCCACACCCACCGCCTTCGTGAAGCCTCCTCGCAGTGCCTCCCACCGCCATGGGCATGTGCCTGTGGCCGCTTTTCGCAGGTAAAGAAACTGAAGTTGGAGGCAGCCCCCAGTGTGGCCTCCCAGCCTGGGGGGCGGCCGTCATACCCACCTGCCTGCAAAAATTCTCCCCTTCTCCTCCATGCATCTCCCGGCCCCCCGTGAGGAAGTCACCTTGGAGGGTGCTTTCAAACATTATTCTTGTGAAAATCATTTTCTCTGAGCCTACTCAGGCCAGGTTCCATGGTAATTCCAGGTTTCCAGGGCAGAATGACCCTTGAACTTTCTCCTGGAGTGTTCAGAGCCTCCTGGAGGAGCCGAGGGCCTTCAAACGGGGTGCCCTTGATGTCTTTGGGTCACAGACCCTCTGAGAAACCAATGGAAGCTGTGGAGAATCTCCCCGAAAATAAATTGATCCTGCATATTTTTTTAATATTTATTTATTTATAGACAGAAGGGGATGGAGGGAGAAAGAGATGGCGAGAAACATCAATGTGTGGTTGCATCTCATGTGGCCCCCCGGGGGACCTGGCCTGCAATGCAGGCATGTGCCCTGACTGGGAATCGAACCTGCAACCCTTTGGTCGCAGCCCACGCTCAATCCACTGAGCCACACCAGCCACAGCCTGCATATTTGAATTTGAAACAGCAAGTCCGCCATGCAGGGGTCAGCGGTCTCCCAAAGGCAATCTGCAGACCTGCCCCCCACCTCCCCCAGGTGCCCATGGATGGCAGATGGGGGAACTCTGGACCAGATCATGAGATGGTAGTGTTCCCTGCGAACAGTTGTTCATTCTCCGAAGGCAACTCATCACCGCGAACGGGGGATGGGAGCACGCGTACGATGTGGCCGTTGTTATCATTTCGGCAAAGGCGCACACGTGCCTGTGTCTAGTGGCCTTTATTTGTCACCCCAGAGTTGGGGAGGAAACCCACGCAGAGAGAAGGGTGACCAGCACCAGCGACGGTGCTTCCAGGGAACAGGAGCGCTCTACTTCTGTGCGGGCTGGCACGCCGCTGGCTGGGCCGTGGGGGGACTTGGGGGAAGAGCTGGGAGTCGAGCACGGTGGTTTGCAATGGGCTCGAACAGGGTTTTTCAGAAAAGCTCAATTTGAGATGAGCAGGAGGTTTAAAGCCTTTATAAGGTCTTCCTAAACGATGCTGACAGCTAAGAGTGGCATGCCCCTGCGAGTCTATGATTATCTCGAAGGAGAGATCTTTATGGAAACCTTATTAAGAACAGAGCATGTCAGTGGGAGGGAGGGAGCAGCAACGTGTTCACAGTTCCGGAGGGCAAGTGAGGCAGTCTCCTTGGTTTGCAACGTGCTCTGCAGTCCTTTTTCGTTATCCCTGCAGCAGACTCACGAGGTTGGTAGAGAACCCTCTGCTCCTCCGAAAGTGTAGAATGCCAGGGTTGTTGCAGCAGGAGAGAGTGGGCTATCTGTCTAAAATGCTCTTAAAATAAAACCGTGACCGAGCCCAGGGTTTGCCCCTCCGCAGCCAGGGCGATATGGTAATGCAGAATCCGGTGCCTCCCAAACCTGGGAGCCCTGCGCTTCCCTGGATTGGTGGCCTCCAAAAAGAGCGTTAAAGCCATTCCCGCCCTGGCTGGTGTAGCTCAGTGGATTGAGTGCCGGCCTGTGAACCAAAGGGTCACTGGTTCGATTCTCAGTCAGGGCACATGCCTGGGTTGCAGGCCAGGTCCCCAGTGGGGGGCACACAAGAGGCAACCACACATTGGTGTTTCTGTCCCTCTTTCTTCCTCTCTTCCCCTCTCTCTAAAAATAAATAAATAAAATCTTTTTGAAAAAAAGCCATTCCCTCCGTGCGATGTTACCGCCCTCACGTGTGCTCACCAGGCCAGCCCACCAAGGGCCCAAGCTACCACCTCAGGTGGGAGTGCGGAAACGGAGAGAGCCAGGGGTCAGCCTAGGAGACCCTGAGCCTGGCAGAGCAGGCAGTTCAGACCCTTCGCTGGCACGTGAGAAACAGTGTGGCATGGCTTTGCTGCTAGATTGTACGAACTGATGCTGAGAGCGGTAAACGTAGCTACTGTATTTTGAGCACTTGCGGCGCACCGGGAGGACTGGGCACGGTGAGTGGCTTCATCTCAGGCGTTGGCTGCGAGATGGCTGCGAGATGAGCATCGCGGTGTGGTCGGGCATCCGTCTCCCACACAGGGGCCCTGCATGTGTTGTGCCTGGAACCCCGGCAACCACCCCAACCCTGTCTGGGTGTGTAGCCACGTTAGTAGCCCCACGTTGCTGCCCTTCCACATTACCACAGATTCTGTTGTTTAAAACAATACACATTTATCGTCTTAAGAGTTCATAGGTCAGAAGTCGGGTACGGGCCTCCCCGAACTCAAATCCAGGTGTCTGCAGGCTGCCTTTCTTTCTGGAGTCTCTAGGGGACAACCTGTTGCTTACTCTTTGGGATTGTTGGCAGAATTCAACGCCTGGTGGTTGTAGGGGTGCCCTTCTCTTCCTGGTGGAACAGCTGAGGGCCGTCGTGCCTTCCAGAGACCGCCGCATGCCTTGGCTCGGGGCCCCTTCCTCCATCTTCAATGCCAGCAGCGGCGAGTGAGTGCATCTCTCTGCTCCCTCTTCTGTCGCCTGCCTCTCTCTCTGACCCAGTTGGGAAAGGTCTTCTGCTTTAAGGACTCACGTGATTAGATTGGGCCTATGTAATCGAATCATCCAGAAGAATCTCCCCATCTCAACCTCCAGAACCTTCCTCAGGAGGCCAGTGTTCTGCTCATCACAGTGGCCTGGAGGACGAACCCGCCTTCGGGTGGTGAGGAGTGAAACGTAAGGGCCTCAGGGAACGCTGACTTCGTGTTAGCTGTGGGAACTGTCATCAAACTGTTTCATAGTTGAGGACGCTGAGACAGAGAGATGCCAAGGAGCTTGCCCAAGGGGTAAGATTCAAAGCTCCTTGAGAGAAAACACTGTTTCAATCATCTGTTTATTGCCCCATAGTACCTAGCACAGTGCCTGGCCTGGAAAAGGTGCCCAGTCAATGCGTGTTGAATGAATGACCAGAACCAGAAAGAGTGAGTGACTTGTAGGAGACTTACAGGGTGTCCGAAATGGAGGGGCTCTCAGGGATCACCAGTCCAAGCTCCTTGTTTCACCGCTAGGAAGCTGAGGCTCAGTGGAGAGGAACCCAGCCTCAGGGAACAGGCAGACCCCCAAGGTGTAGCCTGTGCTCCCTGGTCCGCAGCCTTCCCCTGCACCAGTCTGTGTCCACTTCTGCAGGGGCTTCTCGACCCTGTGGTCTCCGCCAGGCCCGAGGCCAGGCCAGTGGGGTAGGGGCTGTTGACTCCAGCTCCAGGCACAGGAACCAAGGTGGAAGAGAGCCCCACCCTCCCTTTGCAGAGGTGGCCTGGGCCAAGGCCTGTCAGCCACTCTTCCTCAGGCCTCTGTAGATTTCCAGAGGCAGCTCCCCAGTAGGACAGCAACCTGTGCCGAGGCCTGTGTGAGCGCTCCTCTGCTCTGACATAGGACTCCATGGCATAGTCAGGGGACTTGGGTTTCGTCTGCCCGGTTACACTCACAGCGTTATGGGACTGGGGACCAGTGGGCTCCTTGGAGTTCAGTTGCCCCACCTGAACCCATCTAGACCCCCTCCAGGATTCCAAGTGACCCTTTGAGACCCTTTGAGAAGGACGGCTGAGAACATGCGCATCGACCTCAGGGACAGAGACGCGTGGCCCTGTTTAGGCTGGGTGTGGCTTGGCAGCCAAGAGATCTTTCTGGGCAGCTGGTAGTGTCCTCTCTCTCCAAGGGAGCCAGCGAAGGCGGGATGGGGTGGGGGCCCGTGTCTCTGGGCCCCGAGGCTGTGCCAGGCTGCCCCTGACACGGGGCAGCCACAGGCAAAGCCATTATATCTTCACAGAGCGATGCTGTCTCATTGGAATTGGGTTTTGCCGTTGCGTCTGGGTGTTTGAGGAAAACTGAGCAAAATCTGAGTTATTCTTTCCTAGGTAAAAAAATCAAGTGTCCCAATGTCAGGGGTACCAGATAACTCATCAGAGGAATGGAAGATGTGGTGGGCGGGATCTTGAAAGGGAAACGGATGTGTGTTCCTACTGTGTGCCCGGCCGGGGCTCGGCACTTTTGTGTATTGCTTGCTTTGATGCACACATGCTCCTGAGGCAAGTAGGCTTTTCCCAGTTTTACAGGTGAGGAGATGAAGGTTGGGCAGTGGTGACTGTCCCTGTCACCCAGAGGGTGCCCACTAGTTGAACCTGAGCTTCATTCAGTTGTCCGGTCAGCACCTGGGTGTGTCCCTGTGTCCCGGCCTGATGGAGCTGTCGCCGACCTCCCCGCCTTCTGACGGGAAGATGGGGTTCATTCTAACAGAGAGGGAGTGGGGGAAACAGTGGCACAGTCATGGCGGCCCCTTGGGCTGTGAGACAGGACGTACTTACTGAGTGGCTGCTGTGTGTGCCGCTCCAGGCACTGGTGACATCGCTCTAAGGGAAAGGGGCAGAGGCCTTGCCCTCAGGGAGCTGCCGGTCTAGCTTCAGGAAGACAAAGACACAAGGAGGAGGCGGCAGGTACAGGAAAAGAGCTGGGGAGCTGTTCTGGCCATGGCGGTCAGGGAGGGCTTTCTAAGGAGCGAAGTCTGAGCCTAGACTCCAGCAGTGAGAAAGCAGCAGCTGCGCAGGGGCCTGGGGAAGAACTTCCCGGGCAGGAGGCATGGGCGGGAGTAGGAAGAAAAGCGGTGGTGAGCACGGACCTGGAGGTGGGAAGGGGCGATGGAGTAGGCAGGGGCCCTCGAGGGTTTTTTCTGAGTCTGTGGAGAAGCCACTGGAGGAAGTTAAGCAGAAGAGAGATGTGATCTGCTTTATGCTTCGGAAGTTCCGTCTGGCTGCTCTGTGGAGGAGGGGCAGGAGAGGAAGCAGGGAGAAGGCCATCGTGGTCTTCCAGGTGGGTGCAAGGCGGCAGCCACCGGGACCTGGAGTCAGTAGCCTGCTCAGGAGCCACACGGTGGGGTGCCGGCCAGCCAGCGGGGTGAGAGGGCCGCCCTCACCTGCAGAGTGCGCCCGTTTGCATGGTGTAATATTCCTGCCATGGCCGAAGTGCCGCTGCTCTCTGACCGTGAACGAAGCACATTAGCGCTGGTGAGCCGGGCGCAGCCAGCGCCGGCACGCTGCCGCTCAGCCGTGGAGGGTGAGCAGGCGAGAAGAACCAGGGAGCGCCACAGGGCCTTTGGTTGGAGCACCTGCGTGGTTAGCAGGGATACCCACTGGGGGAAAAGACCAGCGGTGCAGAGGGAGAGACCAGGGGTGCTGGGAGAATTCTGGTCTGTGGTGGCCATGTGCATTATTAATGCATATTTGACATCAATTTTAGAAGTTCTAGTGCACTTTACCTTGTTTAAATGATAATCCTTCCCAAAGCCACCGGTTTGGTGGTTGCTTCTCCATTTACAGAACCATAAGCTGAGGGTGAAAAGGGGCCAAGAACCTGATCCGAGCTTGCACAGCCAGGAAAGGGCAGTTGAACCGGAACTTAGCTGGGATCGGTGCCACGCCAAGAGCCTAACCACGGCACGCACCGCCCCCAGGGCCGTCTCATTGTCGGTCTGCGCTGCATTTCCTGGGGTTTGGAGAGTGGGTCTTTAGAAAGTCTGGAAGCCTTCAGACCTGCGTGGGGTGTGGCTTTTTGTGTTTTGTTTTTGTTTTTGTTTTTTGACGAGGGGGGAGCTTTTCACTTTTCTCGTTTATTTTATTGGCCTGTGCAGTGTTTTTAAAAAGAAGAAATACATGTAATTGCTTTAGATGTGTGTGTATTCTCTCACCTGCCTGCCTGCTTTACACGTGTGTGACCTGGTTGGCCCAGGAGGCACTGCTCTGCAGGGGCCAGGTGGTGTGGCCTCGGCTGCTGGGTCTGTGCTTGGTCCTCGCGTGTCAGGGAGTAAACCGCGTGGCTCCCGCCCCCACCCCCAGGTCCCCCTGCCCCTGGGGCCCGTGCTGTGTGCCTTGCACTCAGCTGCTCCCTTCCCGACCAGCGCCAGCAACCAAAGGCATCGTTGTTCTTCGGCGGTGAGAACTGTGATCTCTCTGACTCAGCAAACACTGAAACTCTCTCCCCGGCTGCATTACTGTTATTAGTTTGCTAACATAATGAGCCTTCGGGGTGTCGTTTCTCTCCACCGGCAGCCTTTTCCCCTTTCTTTCTGGTGATATA
The DNA here is from genome assembly GCA_004026765.1 of Micronycteris hirsuta. Lineage (NCBI taxonomy): Eukaryota > Metazoa > Chordata > Mammalia > Chiroptera > Phyllostomidae > Micronycteris > Micronycteris hirsuta. The sequence goes on along the minus strand of PVJI01002702.1, from coordinate 86,476 downwards.
ATCAATGCCACAGTGCACTCAGCATCGCCAGCTGAGTGGAATCTGTGGTCAAGGAGTACAAGGGGAGCAGCTGCCCACCGTGGTGGCTGCCACCTGCCTGGCTCCCTTGGACCGAGAGGGCCATGCTGGGCCTGATTACCCGAAGGGGCATAGCAGGGTTGACAGGGAAGTCTCGCCCCAGAGCGGGTATGACCAGTTGGCTCCTGGGCTGGCGATGCTCTCCAGAGCCAGGGAGGAAGACCCACCTGCCTCATCTGGACAAGTCTGTGTATTCCCAGTGCGACCAGAGAGGAGAGGTCCCCCAGTCTTAGGGCCCCGGGCAGGTGCACTGGGAACAGCAGCGGGGCTTCTAGATGTTTCTGATCAGGCACCTCTGTAGGAAAAGATATTTCAACCTATATCACATACATGTGTTTATAGATTTTAATATATATTTATATTACATATATGTTACTATGTCATAATTATGTTATATTATACATTTCTATAATGTCATAAATATATATTTATAGTATATATATGAAGTCAAATAGAAAACTGCAGGTTAACTAGGCACGGTGACGTTTTCTTCCTCGCCCTGTGGATCCCGGGGCCACACTCACCCCCCAGTCCACCCCCACCGCTGACTCGAGCCCGCTGGCCCAGAGCTGGATCAGCAGGGAGCACGCCGGGTGGTCAGGGGCTTGGTTCCGGGTCCCCGGGCTGCTAATTCGTTTGCCGCACACTGCGAGCACGGCCCCCGGCCTCGCTCCCCCAGGCCTGTGCAAATGTCACTCTCACAGGTCTTTTCTTGCTGCCCCACCGGTATCGCGTCTTCCCTCACCTGCTTTATGCTTCTTAACTGTGCTCGCTGCTACCCGACGTGTTTCCATATTCCTTGTCTGTCACCTGTCTTCCGCCATGTGCGCTCCGTGAGAGCAAGGATGACCTGTTGTCCTCTGCTGCGTGTCTGACACAGAGTAGGAACTCAGTAAATATTTGTTGACGGAATGAATGCACCTTTTCTCCTTGTAACCTAATACTACTTAGTAAACTTCTGTCGTGGAAGAGAAATGAAACATGACTTTCATGCTCGCGAGGAGGATCCAGAGGGTGGAGGTGACATCATCTTGAGGAGCATCTGCTTTGATGGCAGCTGCCACTGTTGTCCTTACCCATGGGTGGGGGGCAGAGGCTGCAAGTAATTGGGCCTCCGCCAACTACCAGCACTATTCTAGGAGTTGATAGGTAGGTAGGTAGGTAGCTAGATGGATAGATAGACAGACAGACAGACAGATGTAATTAATTTAATCTTCACAGTAACCCAGTGAGGAAAGTTTCATTATCTCCATTATATAGATTAAAAAGAAACCCCAACAACATTAGGCCCAGAAACGCAGGCGCTTCTGACCCGCAGCCCCTGAGACCATGGCTGGCACAGGGCGGGCACGCGCTATCTGTGGGGTGGAAAAAAGCCCAGCGCTTCCCAGTCCCAGAGCCTGTCCGGCCTCCCCCCCATGTCACCCTCGTGGAAGGGGACAGTGAGCGCGTGTCCAGGCAGCTCTAAGGGGGTTGCCTGGTGCCACCCGCTTCGTGCCCAGAGTTTGTTTGGCATCTGGCTTTTTACTTTTCTAATTTCTGTGAATTTTCACATTTCCTTCATATAGTAAAACAAAAACAACTCTTGTTTTACTATGAAAATGATGCTTCTGATTACTTAGCCACTTACATTACATAATTAAAAAAAAAACAACAAACGTTAGTTAAAGCTGCCACTCTGCGTGTGCCCTATGGGCGGTATGCTCCCACTGTGAGCTTTGGGCACTGCGAGGCCCCAGCCCAGAGCACAAAGGCCGCAGTGCAGCCCGGTGTGGGGCCCGGTCTCTCCCCTGCCCATCGCCGGGATCTCATGCCACTTGTCCCTGTGCAAACACGGCTTGTCCAGAGGAAACGGGCTGTTCACTTCCAAGCCTGAGCCATCTGTCGTTTCTGACCTGGGCGCACGGGGCCTTCAGCAAACAGTGCTGGTCCGGCCCCCCGATAACAGGCTGCCTGCCAAGCCGAGTTTATAGCTCTGCCCTTCACCCCCCCGTCAGAGAGTGGGTGGGAGGGAATAAAACATCCCAGAAGCTGGTGGAACAACCCTTATGATTTGTTTTATATAAACCAGAGGTCCAGTGTGGTATACAAAATGAACCACTGAGAGCCCGCAAGACTTTGGTGTCGGAGAGCTAAGGGCCCTGGAGGAGAAGAACCCGCTTCTCAGGCTGATGCTTCCATGACTGAGTTTCCCATCATCCTCCCTGACGAGGGAGTCAAGGCAGGCCACTGACTCTCAGCTAAGGGGTTCTTCATTCCTCAAGTTTTTGTTTGCCTCTTCCTGAAACCCAGCCCGTGCGTGTCCAGAGTCATGCAGTGGTTTAGAACTGGAAGGGCTCCTAGATGCCATCTGGCTGGCCCTTGAATTCCACGGATGGGAAACTGAGGCCCAGACACAGACAGGGAGGCCCCGCCCACTATAACCCACGTCACTCGTGCCCTGGCTGTCTGCACCTTCTGGAAACAGCTACGGCTGTGTTCAGCTTTTCCTGTCCGGTTGTCCCCCGCCTCATGAATGTGTCATCAAGCCAGGACCCAAAGACAGAGCAAGAGGTAAGGAGAATGAGGAAGTGCAGTCCACAGAGAGGTGGCCACCATGACTTGGGCAGCTTGGCTTCCTCCTTCTGAAGGACTGGCTTGGTCAGACCCAGCCCAGCCTCCCCATGGCCAGGTCTCAGCTTCAAAAGCCCAGGGTGGCTGGCTTTGGGAGCATCGGGAGGTGGCTCAGGACAGACTCACTCTTACCCAGAGAAGGGACTCCCTTCACTCAGGTCTCTGCCCAAATGTCACCTCTTCCAAGAGGCCTTCTGTGACACCCTGTCTTAAAATAGCAGTCCTCATCACTCACTGTTCCCTTCCTCCACTTAATTCTTCTGCATTTATTTTAGCACCACCTCTCACGTGTCTGCTCACTTCTGCTCTCCCTTCCCAGAATATGTGCTCCCTGAGAGCCAGGTCCATATTTCTTTTGTTTACTGCTGTATCTGCAGAACCGAGAAGAGTTTCTGGCATGTTCTGTGTGCTCAATAAATATTTGTTGAATGAATAAAAGGAGGAATGGGGGATGGTGAAGAACAGGAAGAACTGGGTGCAGTGGCAGGGTATTGGGAAGAATGGGGCAGTTCTGGGAAAGATCGAGAGATAGGGAACAGACAAGAAGGAACTGTATGGAGCCTTGTGTGCTGTGGAGCACCCAGAGGTGCTTAGGGACTAGCCAGTAGCGGTGGGCACTGGAGAGGAGATAGGAGGGGGATTGGAGAAATAGTAGGATTTGGGGGAACAACTGGGAGGGACCGGGTCAAGGAAGAGAGTGGACACCCCCTTGCCTTCTGACCCACTTAAATAAATCGGAACTCAGACTGTGTTCAGAGCTGCTTCAGGGGGCTCATCTGTGATTCTTTCCAAAGTCACCAGGCTTGAAACAAGGTGCTGGCACCTGGAGGTGAGGATTTTTGACTCTCTGGTCACCTCCAAGGGGCCTGTGTGCCTTAGAGGCTCCATACCTTTCCACCCAGCAGGGCATGACCATTGGCAAGATGGAGCCTGGTCCCAGGAGACACGTGTTTCTCAGTGACACTGTCATCTATGGGGCTGCCCGCAAGCATGTTCCCCATTTGGGTGGCGGATCAGAGCAAGAAAGAGAATGTGGCAGCTGGAGGGACCCCCAAACCAGCTAGCCCACTCCCTCCTATTGCGAAGGGTGAATAGGACTGGTGCCCAGAGCAGGCAAAGGGTCCACCCAAGGGCACACAGCAAGGTCGTGGCAGAGCCTGGGCCAGAACCTGCTTCTTGTTTTTTTTCAATTTCACTTTCCTGTTACTGGGATGTTGATGTCCCTCCCTCCCACAGCTTCCCTTACCAAAAAAAAAAAAAAAAGTCCCTAAAACCTTGACAAAGGCTTTCTGATCCTGCTCCAGCATGATGGGTCATCTCAAACCGTGTAAGGGAGGCAGCTGCTGGAGACGTTTCCACATCTGCAGAGAGGTGCCCCGTGAGGCCAAGGTCATGTCCAGGTGGAGACAGTGGTTCCAAGGAGACGGGCGTTTCCCAGGCTCATCTTCCTCGGTACTCTGGTTCCGCAAGCTTCTTACGTGTGGTAAACCTCCCCTCCCACCCACCCCCCCAAAATCATAAGGTCAAATACGTGTAGAAAATGCTGCCTACTACATCCCTGCAGGGGAGAGACACAGGGGGCTGGAGCGTATTAAAGACTGAGAAGTCCCATAGTTAAGGAAAGTCCCCGCAGGCAGCCCCGAGCTTCCCACACTTGTCTGACCTCAGAAGTCTTTTGCATGAAGAACTACTGGCCTCTCAGAGAGCCGGTCTTCCCTCGACCACAGACCAGCCAGACCACTCACGCAAGGCAGTACCGAACTTTTCTTTTTTTATTTTATATGACTCCGGGTTTCTCTTTACTTTAATAGTAAAATGTATTGGAAAAATACACTGCACAGCCTCCTCCAAAGGGTTGGGGGTGGAGCGCCGTCCAATGGGCTTTATGCTCCTTTAACTAGAGAGACAGCTTCACAAAGACAACTCCTCTTCTTTATGTCCCGCGAGGCTGTTTTTATTGTCCTAAGGTAGCCTGCAGGCTCTTTCCGTTTTTTGTGAGTAGAGCAAAACATGTCCTCTACACAAACGGCTTTCAAGGCCAGCCCGGAAGGATGCAGCGCCAGTGGGAATCACATGGTCCGGGAGGCAGAGCGTGCCGCTGTGCTGGGGTGAGTGCGCATCCTGCATCGCCAGGGAACCTTAGACACAGCATCCCCACCTATAAGACAGGGCATATATAGTGCCTCTCTGGGGTTGTTTTGAGGATTACGGGAGATTAGCATTTAAACTGCAAAGCCAGTACGTACGGAGCACCTACCCTAAATATTGTCATCACTAGAATGCGAGTCCCGGGTAGGCAGCGGCTTTGTGGGGTTTGCCCCTGCACGCCCAGTGTCTGGAACAGGGACGGCACAGTGTAGATGCCTAGTGAAGATGGGTTGAGTGAATGAGTGCGTGAGTGCACAAACACATGGATGATCTTCCTCCCTCCATGGGACCCAAGCAGGTTTCTGAGAGTCGGTTTCAGGCAGAGTAGGCACCAGGCTACAAGGGAGCTGCTTTCTGCAGAGCTAGGCTTTTCCTCCCTCTGCTCTGTCGTCTGTGTGTATGAATGAGGAGCCAGCACCCAGGAGGATGCAAGTCACGGGGTGGAACTCAGAAGCAGAGCGTGAGGTGATTTCCTGGAAGGTGACAGCGTCACCTGAGCGTGTCGGGCCTCGAGGCTCCAAGCCGCGTGGACTTCTATTCCTGGTTCCTGCACACAGGTGTGTGTTTGCCCGGGCCGGAGAGCTGCCAGCGCGAGAACCGTTATCTCTGGAGTTTCACAGGGAAGATACCGCCTGTGGAGCTGCTTCTGGAGGGGCAATGCCCTCAGCCCTTCACCAGAGAGGGGCCAAGAGCCCCTTGGCCGTCCTGAACTCTTGCTCCCAGAGGCTCACATTCCCTCTTCTGCGGGTTGGCACTGCAGACAGCATGCTAACCCTTGGCCTGCTGCTGTTGGTTTTACCCCCGCCTGAGGAAGCAGAACCGAGGCACGGCACCAAAATAAGCAGCCCGGGCTCTGCGCTGACCCGGCTCTATGGGAAGCGTGATGTTGATTTGCCCCGGCCTGTCCACCTTCAGTAACCTCAGCTCTGCCTGGGCGCCTAAGCCCGGGGGTTGATTCCACTCCATTCCACATGGCAGCGTGTCCATCCAGAGAGCCATGCCACAATGTTCTATTCCTAAAGGAGCCAGGGCTTACTCCCAAAGTTGGGAATTCTTAAGGACCGTGAGAGGTCCAACCCTCCCCATCTCTGGCTGGAGGTGAAAGGTGATACTCCAAGGAGAGTCCACCTGTCTCACCCTCCATGGCCAAAGAGCCCAGTTGCAACAAGTTTAGAGAGTGGCTCAGGCCTGAGCAAAACCTGTGCGACCAGCCAGGCCCATGGCCTTGGCCGTCCAGCCCAGAATGCCCTTAGGCTGGGGATGCTTGTGGTTGGGAGGGATGTAGGTATCAGCTGATCTCCAGAGAGGGGGTGGTCACGGATCTTCCAGGCCTGCAGCTGAATGTCATCTTTCAGGAGATGCAGCTGGAAAGAGGGGTTAGCTGTGATTCAGCAAGGCCTGCTGTCCCTCAGGCTCTCCCCTGGGGTTCTGGCGGCCAGTTTGGGGAGCTCTCACCAAAGGCAAAAGCCTGGGTGAGCCTGTGAGCTATTCCAAAGCTGACTCAGCATCTCCCTTCTGCAGTTTCCATTTCCCCAGCCCCCGGGTCATTGGCTTCTCCTTTCCAGAGTCTTATTCGAGGTGTAGGGCTTCCTGAGGGCAGGTAGTTCAGAATAGGACCAGCCCTCCCACCACCCCAACACTCCCATTCTAGTGACCACACCGGCCTTGCAGGGGGCCCTTCCCAACCCAAAGATTCTCCAAGGGATCGCATTTTGGCCTGAAGAATGGAGGAAAGCAGTCTACCTCCCTCCCCCCCAGCCATCTGCCTGGGTCCGAGACCCTGCCCACTTGGGGTGGTAAGCCCACAGCCACCTGCAGCTGCCCCGCACCTGGCTCCTTCCCCTGTAAATGTCATCCGTGTCTCTCTCACCCCCGGCTCCTCGGGGAATTGAGTACGGTGCCTGGTGCCGCCAGTGCCGCCTACCCTCTGACCAGGCAGAGATGCCTGGCCCCAACTCACAGCTCTCCAGGTGCAGTTGGAGGAGGAGGAGAGGAGGGAGTATCAAGTTTCCGCACCCTCTTGAGGGCTGATGATGGAGACAAGGTATGTCTTCTAGCGTTTGACTCACTCCAAGAAATCCCAGGACTTCCGTCTGATTGCAGGTGGTTCAGGATGTTAATAAAAGTCTCAGGCTGTGTAGGTCATACGGAAACAGAGGCTTAGAACCTTAGAGAGGGCATGTAGCCCAGCCTGCTGATAGAGGAAGGTTCTGGCACCCACAGAGACTGCAAGGATGGTGGGAGGCTAGAGCACCTGGAGGGCAGCCCAGGTGGACGGCCACCGCTGCTCCAGCCTCTGCCCGTCCGCCGTTTCCCCTCAGTGTCTGTGGGCCCCTTAGAGCCCACATCAATCTAAAACTTGTCCTCAAAGGCACTGCTCATGGCAGAAAGCTCCATTCTCCATGAGACTTGGATGGAGGCACGGAGCATGCCCTGCCCTCCCCAGGCCTCCCTGGCCATCCTGCAGTGGGGGCTGCAGACTCCACGTCCTTCACCTTCTGTCTTCGTCACCCAGCTCTGCCCTGGGGCTAAGAAAGGGAAGCCCGACTGGTACTTAGCCTCTTGCCTGTTGGACTAAGGGGAATGCGCAGTGATTCTGGCAGGATAAGATGTCTAATGTCATCATTTGATGCATGTAGTTCTCTTGTCCGTTTGGGACACAGGAAGGGAGATGGAGTGGCACTTTATGTACGCGACTCGGGTGAGTCTTTGTCATTTGAAACGATCACAAGCCTCCCCTGGTTTCACCTGAGATGGTGACTGTTCCAGTCATAGCCCCTTTTGACACGGGGAACCCATGCATCTGCCCGAAGATAAAGTCCCTGTCGGCCCACTCTCCCGGCAAGGTCAGGCGTTCACTCTTGAGCCCACTTCTTGAGTAAAGGGGAAACGATGTTCTGCCATCATCGCTTCCCGGATCTGTCCTGACGCTGCTGAACTGGTGGACCTTTGCTGGCTCATCCTCACCCATCTATGGGTGTGGACATGGGTGTGGGGGAGAAGAGAGGGGTCATATGGGCAATGCCGGCTGTAGTTTAACCTGAAGAATCGAACCTTAGGCACAACTTGCAAAATATAACGTGTTAGAGAAAAGTGAGCCCATGTTAAATTGTACATTTTCTATTCCACACCACACACACTCACACAGAGGTATTGTTCCGTTCGAATGCATGAAATTAACCATCAGTGGTAGATTGGAAGAGGATGGGAGGCTGGTGCCCTCCTTAGAGACCCCCCAGATTTCCAAACATGACTTCCAAATAGGTCTGAGCGGCACTAGTCCAGGCCAGCCCAGTCAGTTTAATTGTCAAGGTCAGAGAGAGAAGTACCAGTCTCTGGCCATCCTGGAAACAAACCTCCCGGCTCCCAGCCCAGTGCTCTGCTTCACTCCCCCAGTTACTTCTCTCCTGCAGTGACCTTTCCAAGTGGTCCATGGCTCACCTGAGCAAACTGGTCACCTGGCATCACCATCACACTAGCAGATTTGTTCCCAAACTCGGCAATCCTCTGTAAGCATCATGTACCTTAAGGCTTTGAATAACTTCCGTTTGCTTCACAAAGTCAGACTTACCGATGGAGAATGAAGTGTTACCATTATTAAATATTTTCAGATTCTGAATATACTCTGAAAAAAGCAGTTGGAAGTGCTTTCCCCAATGGCAGGGCTGTGGGACTGTGCGGCTTTGTGTGCTTGGATGTCTGTCTAGTTCCACCACTTCCTGCTGGGCGACCTTGGATAACTTTATCTGGGCCTCAGTTACCTCATCTAGGTATAAGATGGGGGTGATAGTAGAACCAGTTTCATCAGGTCGCTCAGCACATTGCCTGGTACATAATAAGCACCCAAAGATTATTTGCTAATATCATCTTCTCCCTCTCGTGATTAGATGGGTCTCTTATCATTATGGATGTTATCCACCGACACAAATAAATGTGGTGCAAAGAATGTGAAGAATCAAAGAGTGATGGCATGGTTTGTGCAGTCATTTAACAGATATGTTTTTTAAGACCTTATTTACTTATTTTTAGAGAGAGAGGAAGGGAGGGAGAAAGAGAGAAAGAGAAACATCAATGTGTGGTTGCCTCTCATGCGCCCCCAACTGGAGACCTGGCCCACAACCCAGGCATGTGCCCTGACTAGGAACCGAACCAGCGGCCCTTTGGTTCATAGGCTGGCACTCAATCCACAGAACCACACCAGCCAGGGAAACAGATATCTTATTAAGCACTTACTATATGCCACACACAGAGCTGCACATTGCAGTTAATAGGATAGATGTGGTCCTAGCTTCTAGAATCCTACCCTTGTCCGGGAAGACAGGCAGGTGGTGGGGAACCACCGGTATGCGGGGTGCGGCCATGCTGACGCCCTGTGCTGGAGGGAGGAGAAGTCGTCCATTCTGGTGGCCACCCCACTGTTCGAACCAGAAGAACGCGACCATGTCGCTGGATTCAGTCTGTGTAAATGTAACTGCAGGGGGGAAAACACAGCCGTTCCATTTCTAAACTGGAATTCTCCCCCCATGTGTTTTTGGGAAGCACAGATGCCTTGGTGTTTTCCCTCGAACAATAACAGAGATTGTGCACAATTATGAATGGCTTTGGTTGACTTCAGCTCCAACAAAACCATGAATCATTTCGTAACTTCTGAAACTGCAGAGAAATAACAAATACTCTGGCTCCAGAAAAAAAAAAAAAAAAAAAAACGGACACATTATAGAGCACAAAGTTGTCTAAATTAAAATGTAAATCCTTTTTAGTTTGTTCATTTTGCAGCTGCACATTGCGAGACCAGCTGGCAATGGATAAAAAAGCCAAGTTCAGTGTCCAGGTACCTGGGATACCACTTGTACCGTTTTACTGTGTAATTCATAACAAGCCACGACACAACTTCCTTTATCCATCTGTCTGGAAGCTTCGAGCCAGAAGCATTCTTCCCTACATTTTACCACGTTCTGAGGAAATGAGGGTGGAAGGAGGAGCATGTGACGGGGCGGGGGGGGCTCTGCCGTGGACCCCCATCACGGAAACCCGCAAGCACAGGTGTCCTTCGGTGGACCCACTGTTTTTAGCAGACCCGTTGGATCCTCCTGATACTTGGCCACAAGATGGGTTTTCAAAAGGTGGTACCCAAGTGGGTCGGGTCTCTCCAATCGGTGACAGCCTGTGAAGTCCCACCTGGGCCTGGGATCTGAGCAAGGCTGAGATACCGATTGGCAGCTCTTTCTCTCCCCTCTTAATCTGGAAAGGTGCATCCTATGTTTAAAAGGTGCGTCCTGCTCAAAGACACACAGGTGCATTCAGAGTCACAGCTGGGTTCTAATGTCACGTGAAGAACATTAGAACCTGTGACGGTTCTAATCTGCCCTGTGACGTTCTTTGTTCACATTAGTGATGTCAACACAGCTGTAAGAATTTGCTGAGAAGATGCTCCTTTTGGAAAGCAGGGGCGGGGGGCCACTGTTTCCCCCAGCGCTGCTCCCGGTCTGCCTTGTACCCCCGGCATGGAGATGCTGCCATCTGTTTGTCCACACTGCGGGTCCAAGACAGACAGCAGTAGACTCAGACCCCTGGCATAGCACATCCTTCCACACGCACATTTATTCTTAACAGCATTTGTGTTTCACCATCCATACCTGTTAATCATAGATAAATCGGGATATAGGCAGCCTTTAAAATGGAGGAATGGCCCGCATTCCCACTACTCAGGGGGAGCACAGTATATGGGTCTCCACACTTCTTTCAATACATGCGCGGACATGTTTCCAAACGAAACCTAGTATCAAACTGAACACATAATTTGTTTCCCCTCCTTACACTCATGACATGTACACAGTGAACGTTTTCCTCTGTCAGCGAACATCATTACAGACCACTTCGTGTGCCCTGTGGGTCCCTTGGAAGACCTTTCATTTCTTCCTCCTCACCTTCAGAGATGGAGACCGTAGGAAGTATCCTTTACCGCCTCATCACACACTCACTTCTTGGGCACCTTGGAAAGTTTTGTGCTGGCCCATTACAAACACCCACCCGAGACCCTTCCCACACTGAGTTGTGATTATGAGTATGCTCAGTTCACCAGCCATCGCCAAGGTGGTGACCAGCTTTGGCAGCATGGAAACCATGGGGATGGCCCCGGTGCCCCTCAGAAGCGCTGAGTAGGTTGTCCCGACAAAGAAAAAGGGACAGTGTGTTAGTAGAACTCCCTTTGGTCACTGGATGTTTTAACAAAAGCAGGCAGGTCAGCAATCCTCTCCCCAGCCTAGGCTTCCTGCAGCTGGGAACCCCCTGGGGACGGGGGTTCTAGGGATGGGGAGCTGCCCTCCCGGTCCCCAGGTGCTGAGCCTAAAGCACCAGCAGATAAAACTATCTGTTTTCTTTCGGCGTCTACATCCAAAGATGCTGAGACACCACATTCTCCAGCGTTTAATGAAGAATTGTTTCAATGATGAATCCTAAAGATAATTGCTGAATGTTAGTTCTTCCGGGGGGTGGGGAGAGTTAAGAATTTCCCTATTTAGGGCAGATTGGCTAATGTGGAAAATACCACATGGAGTCCAGGGGCCGGACCTTTGCAAATGTCATCGTTCATTATCACTGGAGCCTTCGGCCATGAATCTCTTTACCGAGGTAGATGAATAGGATTGGCACTCATGCATACTTTAAAAGACAGCAATACATAGCATACAGCACCTTAGAGTAGGTGACCTGGCAGAGAGTGTGGCCGTGACTTTGGGGGTTGGGGCTCTCAGCAAACTGTCCTTGAGGCATTCAAAAAAGCAGTCCTGTCTCCTCAAAGGTGCTCACAGGTCAAGCTTTTGAATCAGAGAACTTGCCATTACCCCCTGGGGCTGCAGCAGATGAATGAGTGGGTGGTCTGGTGAGTGAAGAAGCAGCAGGCTTCACACAGCACGCCCTGGACTCAGGGCGGGGGCTCAGCCAGCCCCTGATGTAACCTTACAGAGGAGATGGGGACCCTTCCTCGAGTGCGTCTGAAAGCCACCACAGCAGCTCCAGGGAAGTCTCTTCAGCTCAGTCTTTGCAGGGCTTAGAGGTGTAAGAGTCAGGCTCAAAGATGTTCTCCTGTGGACACCACTCCCCCAGCCTGCCTGTCTGTCTGGTTATGGAAGGCGTTAGCCATCCCCCTTTTCCAAATTCAGGTTAACAAACTGTCACCGGGCATCCCCTCCGTTGCCCTACGAGGGGCAGTCCTGGGGAACCCAGCCGTGCCGCTGCCGCACCCCAAGGCGGGCCATGCGGGACTCTCGTATAGACCCCACAGAGCTCCGACGCTGCTCCTTAGACGTGTCCCAACGAATTCAGTGCACTTTGAGGGGTGACGACGCCTGGAGCCTGTGCTGTGGATGCCACCATCCGAGGTGCCAGTGTGATTGAGCAGCAAAGCTGGGAGGTGAAGCATCGCTTCCCAAGCCCCTCGCTCAGCCTCAGGCGCCACAGCAGTGGTCCAGGGGACTGTATGTGACACAGCACCCAGTCCCCAAGTTGGGGGAAAGGGAGCCCCTCTTCTCTTCCAGTCCTCCTGATCAAGTCAAGGGGGCAGTTTCAGTTGGGCACTAGGGTGTCTTCAACATCCTTCCGGGGACTTGCTAATCTTCCCTTTCAACAAAGGGCGTTTTGTTATATGGTGGTGTTTTGTCTGTGTTTGCTTTCATGCCTGTCTACTATTTAAAGCATGCAGTACAGGTTATCCATTTAAGGCAGTGACTGATGTAAAATTTGTTTTTTAAGTAATACGATAATGTGTGTTTCTAGGACGAAGAACTAAGTTAAACCACCCAGCTAATCACTATGGTGGCATGTGCCTATGGCTAAAAGTCATGAGGGTGGTCCTTGAGTGACCTAAGTTTGGGAAATGCTCAGTCAGACCTGCGTCTTTTCTCACCATGCGGTCCAGTGTCTCTTCTTGCCAGGGCAGCTGAGAAGGCATTTTGATTGAGTGCATGTGGATTATGTCCCTCACGGCAGCTCCTGATTACAGGCCTGTGCTCGCTGAGCATGACCAGAGGTCATGCTGTCCGTTGGCAGAAACCCTGGCCTGAGCCTCAGTGGGCAGCCACGCCAGGGAAAATGAAAGCCCTGGACTTGGGGGTTGCTTGTACCGTATCTGAAAACGGCCAGCATCCAGTATCCCTGGGTGGTCACCGCTAGAGTTAGGGGGTACTAGGGAGCTCACTCAGCCCGTGCTCCTGACAGCCTCCGGGCACAGCGGTGATGGCGAAAACACTAATAGCAACTGTGCATTGAACTCTTGCTCCATGCTGGGGCCGCACATGGCTTGTCTTACTTCTTATAATGCGTAAGTGTAATGGCGGTAGTGGTAGTCATCAAAAAAGGAGGAAGAAGAAGAAAGATTTTTAAAAGCTAATACTTATTGAGTACTCTCTTCAAAATGATCTACAGATTCAACACAAGGCCTACCGGAATCCCAGATGCCTTCTTTGTAGAAACTGACAAGCTGATTCTAACTTCCGTATGGAATTTCAGGGGCCCTAGGACAGCCAAAACAATCCCAAAAAAAGAAAAATAAAGTAGGACTTACATCTTCCAATTTCAAAACTTACCACAAATCAACAGTAATCGAGACTGTCGTCTTGGCAGGCATATAGACTGATGGAATAAAATTGAGAGTCTAGAAATAAACTTATTCATATACGATCAACTGACCTTTTACAACGGTGCCACAACTACTCAGTGAGGAAAGAGCAGTCTTCTCAACAAATGGCGTGGGGACACCTGGAGAGCCACATGCAAAAGAGCGCAGCTAGTCCCTGACCTCACACCACATACAAAAATTATCTCGAAATGGATCCCAGACCAAACCCATAAAACAAGGATAAATCTTCATGAGTTTGGTAAAGCGTTCTTAGATATGACATCAAAACCACAAGCAACAAAAGAAAAACAGGTAAATTGGACTTCGTAAAAATTAAAAACCTTTTTGCTTCAAAGGACATCTTCATGAAAGTGCAAAGACAACCCAACGAACGGGAGAACGTATTTGTAACTCGTATACCCAATAAAGGATTTGTACCCAAAACATGTAGAAAACCTTTCATAGCTCAGTAATAAAAAGGCAGCTATCCCAATTAAAAAATGGGCAGAGCATCTGAATAGACACCTCCAAAGACGATATACAAATGGCCAATACGCGCATGAGAAGGTGCTTAATATCATTAATATCCTTCTCATGAGGGAAATGTAAATCAAAACCACGAGATATGGCTTCACAGTTGCTACAATGGCAAAATCGAAATGCAGGGCTGTGGAGAGATCAGAGCCCCCAACACCAATGCTGGGGATGTGCAGTGTGCAGCAAAGCGGCCCCGCAGTGTCTCGGACAATTAAACGCAGAGTGACCTTGTGACCCTATGTTCTGACTGTATGACTCCACAGTTGGAAAACAACCCAAATCGACAAATAGACCAACGAAATGTGGCATTTCCATACAATGGGCTATTATTCAACCATAGGAAGGAATAGAGAGCTGCTGTGCCAGCGGTAAAGGAAAGGGTCCCTAGCCTTGGGGACTCACCAGCTACTTGAACACAAGTACATAGTGAGAAAAAAGCCCGGGAAACACTGTCTGGACAACCATCTCCAAGACTTAAAATTCGGAGACCTTAGTGAAGGCACAGCATCACTGGGCCTCAGTTTCCTCATCTCTTAAAGCATGTCTTAGGCTAGATGCAAGGGGCCCCTGCATTAGGCTAGTAATGCAGGTCAGCGGACAACCTTTAGCATTTCTAAAATAAAAATTCTGGTAGGGATTCTATCTGAGATCAGGCCCACGGGCTAACAAGACCGAGGCGCGTCTTTGCTGTTGGCTGGAATTACATCCGACCAGGCAGTAACCCTGGTTACTTTGGGCTGATGAGAAGCTCTGATTAGCAATTACGTATCTGACTCTGCTTTGCAAGAAGAAGAAATCGAATCCTTTGTTGCCTGAGAAGCACCGTGTCGTGGAACAAGCCTTCGTGGCCTGTGTTCTGTGGCTCCTTGGTGGGGAAGACCAATGGCAGGTTGGGGGCTTCCGCCTCTTTGCCAGACCGGGATTCTGCAAGGGCAGTTGTCTCCCATGAGACTCGCCCTTCCCTGGACGCCCGGCTTCCTCTGGTCACTCAGATTCCAGCAAAGGAGGCTTCTCGTCACCACCCAGGAGGTCCCTGTGCAAGGCTGGAGCGAAGGAGGGCAGCAGGTCAGGGGGCCGGCCACCACAGCCAGGCTGGGCAAGCAGGGTCCTCTGTGCTGTGGGCCACCACCACCTCCCCCCATTCCCTAGCACCATCCCCGGGTTTGCCTGGGAGGTATAGGCTGCGTCAATGTCCCCATAGGTCTCCTATGGCACTAGTGCTCTGGGACACTCATTTTAAAATCATTTTACTAAGACGTTTCTCATGGAGTACCGTAGCGCCGTTGGGATCAGACTCCATTAGACACCTTCGGACAAATGGGCTGGGAAGAAGCCCTCAGACAACATGTATGTCGGTAGATGAGGAAAGCCTTTAAAAAGAGGCTTCATGCAGCACTGTTGGTGCCTGGACAGGGCCTCCGGTAGGCTGATGTGGTCGGTCATCAGGGCCATTTATCCAGCTGTAGAAACCGGTGCGCGTGCTGTCTCCTCTGTGCGGCTGCTAAATTCGGTTTGTATGGATTTGTCTTGGAATCACAGCCCTGACGTTCCCTTTGATGCAGCGTGGCTGGAGTGGCGCTCAGGTCTGTTGAAGAACAGTTCACGGCCCTGGCCAGCGAAAGGCCGGCGTGCCCGGGGGCAGCCAGAAAACCTTCTCCGCTGACTCATTCATTAACCCCTGAATGTGGCAGGCATCGCCCTAGGTATTTGGGAAGCACGAAAGAAGTTGATGTTAGTGCATGCCTGACCCGGAAGGAGCTGGTAGCTGTACCTAGGAAGGGAAATGATTTGTAGATACGCGCACTATTCACCCCGATGCACAGGCAGGAAATACTGGGGCCCCATGGATGGCTGGGGCTCTTGAATAGAAGGAGTGTTACTGGGTGCTGGAGGCCCAAGGGAAGTTTTCTGGAGAAGATGGCATTTGAGCTGGTCCCTAAGGAGGCAGTAAGATTGGGGAGCTGATATGGTGTACTTTCTCTGTCAAAACATGGCCCTGTGAGAACAAAAAACATTCCAATTGAGACACCAACAGGACCAAGTTTGGATGCTGGAACTGGGGGTTGGTGGGGGTGGGGGAGGGTGGCGTTCTTTGAAGATCACCGGGGTAAATCACTTCCCCTCTCTGTGCCAGGTTTCCTGGCTGCGGATGGGGGGGCCGGTAAGACAGTCAGCTGATTTCTGCTCCGACATCTGAAAGGCCAATCCAAGCCCCTCGTTTCTTGGGAGCGCTGGTGCACTGCTCCCATCCTGAGGGGCTCGCAATGAGCACCCGCTGTGCTGAGTGTGCTACATGCACCAGAAACAGCCAGGGAGGCTCAGAGGCCAAGTCGCCTGCTCACTGGGTTCATCCTTTCACTTAGCAAATAGCGGTACCTCTGTGAGCCGGATCCTACCCCAGGCACACAGTGATGAGTGACACAAGCGTGGCCTATGCCTTCCTGGAGCTTAAAAGCTCTCTGCAGTAAAGGGACAGAGAAGTGAACAAACTCACAAATGAATCTTGTTATAAACTGTGAACAAATGCAGGCATTTTAGGAGCGAGGCTAATGAGAGGTGTATAATTTAATGCTAGATTGGGTGTGTTGGGGGTGAGAGGCAGCAGGATTCGAACCCAGATCTTACCCAGTCCAGGTCACATTCCATGATGGCTGTGCCCTGCTTCCTGCCAGCGGAGAGCTCTGCAGGGTCGCTGGTGAGCCAGCCCTCTTCCCTCTCCACCTGCCCACCACTCAGATGCTGCCTCAGGGCACAGCCCTGCCTGTGTGACTGAAGGGGACCTGTAACACCCAGACTGTCCTTTCCACGCCACTGCTCATGCCTGACAAGTCTCAGGTCCTCCTGATGCGGTTGTTAAGCTTTCTCTGCCGGCCCGGTTACGGAAACCCCTGCCGAAGTCTGCCAGCTGTAATCTCAAAGGGCACCGGTGAGGAACCTCTTCTATAGGGTGTCTGTGCTCCTGGCAGCTCACCCAGGTCACATCGTGAGCCCTCGGAGCCAGGATCCTGTTGCAGGCGTCCCTGGGGCCTGCCACTGACCGGGACTGGAAGGTGCTGGTGGATGCTGGTGGATGCTGGGTGATCAAGTTCAGTGTCTCCCAGCTAAATGCAGCTTTAAGAGACTTCCCATCTTTAAGCAAAAGATGGGAGACAGTGGGTTCTTGAACTGAAGTCCTGTCCCCCTGCCCAGGATCTTCCTTAGGGAGAAGCTCACAGCATCACCATCCCTCCAGCGCCCTGAGGGATGACACCTTGTCCTGTGAGCTCCGGATTCTCCCTCACGCACCTCCCCACCCCGCAGCCCGTCCGTGGCCGGTCTGCCGCAGTCCAATCCTCCCTGCTCGTCCCTCCTAACCTTTCCTGCAGCCCTTTCCCCAGGTGCGGCCTGGTCATCTCTTCCCTGGACACCAGCCTCTTTAAAAAGACTTTAGAGAGCAAAGGTTTGTTAACTGAATTACTTAATCAAATGGGCCTTTTTATTGTGTACTATTTCGTACACATAAAGACATGTGACATCAGGATAAGGCATTAATAATAAAATGCCCTCTTTGCCAAGTTAAATTTCCTTTCTGGCCTGACCCTAGAGTAACAGATTATTTAACCGGACGTTTTTTCCTCCTCTCCCCTCTATCTAATCCATTGTCCACGTGCCTGCTGGAGCGATCTTTGCCCAGTTCAGCGCCCCTCGGTCACTGCCACCCACACGCACATACACACATGCACGCTCACACACGACTCTGCACTGTCCAGAACACGGACTGGGCTGCGGCGGGCCATCCGAGCAGAACAGAACTGCCTGCACCCTGCGCTCTACCAGCGCCCTGCCTTGGGGTGCACGGTCTCCTTTACCTGGAATAACCCCCACCCACAAGTCCCACTCTGCCTGTCACACCCACCTCTCCTTCCCGGCTGCAAAGTGCCACGGTTTTCCTGGAGCCGCACCTGTTTCTCCAGTCAGCTATGCTTCCTCCTCCTCTGAGCCCCGTTGGAACATGGGCGGCTCTTCTTTTCCCTCGCAGTGCAGCTGACGTTGGCCTGCTTTCGATGGAGGTTCGTTTTCTCCCGATCTCATCTCACGTGCTGGAGTATAAGCTTCTTGTGGACAGCCACAGTCTTTGAATTCACAGGGCCCAGTAGAACGCCTTGCATAGAACAGATGCTCAATAAGTACCTCAATTAGAATGACTTCTCCAAAACCCAAGTCACATTCTCTTCCCTGAAATCTTGTAAAACTAGGCTCCCATCTGTCTCCCTCAGGAGGCAGGGGCTCCTGGGGCAGGAATGTGGTTCATTCTTGAGAAATACTGGCTGGATGAATGAATATTTGCAAGCAATTTGCCCAAGCTAAAGGATTGGACTTAATGCTTTCTAAGGCAAAAAAAAAAAAAAAATGTGTTTAAACTGCCTCACTTATTGATAAATAGCCCCCATGTAATGACATTTGGAGTTTCAAGTTAAATGTGTAAAGACAAGGTAATTATGATACTGAATGTCCGTTTTCTCACATACCCGATAAGGGCCACAGCTCCCAGAGCGTCACTCACCAAGGTGTGAAGTCTCTCTGTGGATGTCTTTGGGGACGCGGGAGGCTACGGCAGATTTGGTGCGTACGGTCTCACTCGTCAGTGCCTTTAACAAAACACGCTGCTGCTTTAAGATGACCGTGCTAAGAAGAACAATTCTTTGAAACAGTGTTTAATAGTCTAACACGTTTGTGCCTTCTAATTGTGCTGTCATCACAAAGGTTAGCGAAACGAGCGCGCAGGAACCGCCACCGCCCTTGACTGTGATTCCTCTTTGTGCTGCTCTCCCGTCCTGGTTCATATGTAGCACAGAAACTCTCCTCTCTGCCAGAAATGAAATCAGAGTGCTGACGGGATCCTCTTACAAACGGGAAACCTAATAGACAAATTTCGTGAGCAGCCGCAGCGCGCAGAGTCCTGTGCAGAGAGCGGCGGGAGGTACAAAAGAGTTTGTCCGCGGAGCGAGGTTCACCCCGTGCCTGCCCTGTGCCTGGAGCGGCAAAGTCCAGCGGTGAGCAGGCAGAGCCCCGGCTCTCTCTGCGGTGGGGAAGCAGACACCAAACATATGGTTGTTCATGTGGAAAATAGTACAGTAATTAACAAATAATACAAGAATAAACTCTGTGTCTCACGTACTCACAACTGTAAATGTACCTTTTCTCACCCCTGCACAGGAAAAGTAACTTATTAGGGGCAGGTAGGCTATGAAGGAAAATAAAGCCAAATAAGAGACATCAAGGGAGCTGCTATTTTATGACATGGTCAGAGACATCCCCGCCAAGGCGAATTTAAGCGGAGATTTGAAAGACATATGGAAGGGAGGGAAGAGCGTTCCCAGCAGAGGGAACAGCAAATGCAAAGTCTAGAGGCCCTGAGGTGAAAGCACTTTTGATGTGTTTAAGGATCGACAGAGGCTTTGTGTAGCTGGAGCACAACAAGGCGCAGGGGGAAGGAGCTCGGGAGAGGGTGCAGGAGGCGAGGGTGGCCGTGTAAGGGGCTGTGGTTAGGACATGGACTTTTATTCTGAGTGCAGCGGGAGCCCTTGGGAAGCGTGGATCTTACTGTGGAGAACAGCCCAGGGACATGGACCAGAGGAAGGGAGATGGCCGGGGGACTGCTGACGTTATTCGAGAGAGACTGTGGTGGCCTGGACCAGGGCAGTGGTGACGTAGGGAAGTGGCAGAGCAGTCAGGTTTGGGCAGTATCATGAAG
Organism: Micronycteris hirsuta; assembly: GCA_004026765.1. NCBI lineage: Eukaryota > Metazoa > Chordata > Mammalia > Chiroptera > Phyllostomidae > Micronycteris > Micronycteris hirsuta. The sequence continues at coordinate 66,752 of PVJI01002702.1, read as the reverse complement.
GAAAGCCAACAGGATTCCCTTTCACGTGAATGGGAGGGTCAGAGTAAAAGAGAGGTCAAGGGTGAGTCCAGGGTTCTTGGCCTGAGTAGCTGACAAAATGGAGCGACTGCTCTGTGAGACAGAAGAGCCCAGTAGGAACCGGCTCAGGCAGCAGAGTCAGGGGTTTTGTTTGGACATACGAAGCTACGCCTTCTCCTAAGTTCACGGTAGTGGCTACCACAACCCACCTTCCTGTTCAACCCAAATGTGGCCTCAACATCTCCTCCACACTGTGCTTCGGAAACCACCCCTAGAACGAACACAGTCATCTCCAGTGTTGACGGAGAATCCAGCGAGTGTGCACTGCCCAGGGTGGGCAGTGTTGGGGAGAAGGGTGCCCCATGGACTGGCATTATCTGCACAAGTTCCTGGAGGAGAGGAGCTTGAACTGAGCTTTTGTTACAAGTTAGGGCTATTTTCCACAATTAACAGGAAACCCAACTCAGAATGGCCTCAACCCTATAGGAAATTATTAGCTCACAGATCAAGAAGTCTGGAAATGAAGCAGCGCCAAGATTGCCCAGGGAAGCCATCAGAGACCCAAGCCTTTCGGTCTTGTCTTTCTACCAGTCTCAGCACATTTGCCGGCTCCTCGCTGCTGCAGCTCTGGACGTCGTGACTTCGGTCACCTAAGTCCAGGGGCATTGAAGGGCCTCACCTGCCCTGTTCAGAAGCCTGTATGTCTCGCTGGACAGATCTGGGTCACGGTATCTCTTCTTAAACCAGTCTCTGCATAGAGGGGTGGAGCTACATGAGGAGCCTAGACTGATCAGGAAGAGTTATGGACACCAGGACACAACTGGCACTTGGCCAGCAAGGGACAGGAGGAATGTGGTGGATGGCTTGGCCACCAACAGTGTCTGTCCCAGCCTCAAACTGTCCTGAAGAATTGGTCCTGAGAAGTGGGAAGGGAGGGTGTCCTCGGTGGGCTGACACCAGGTGTCGGTGAAGGCTCTCGGGTAGAAAGCAGAGCACATGGGACCAAGTGCTTTCCTTCGGAAACACAGCCAGAAACGGATAGATTCTTGGTCGTCCCTGCTTTCATTCCGACTGTATATCATCAGACCCTTTCAGTCACAAATCGCAGAAATTCTGCCCACAGCAGAGTAAATAAAACAGAAACACCTTAGCAGCACCTGTCACTGGAAGGCTGGACCCCAGGGCTTCAAAGATATCAGCACCCCATTTGTCTCCTCTCTGTTTTCCCGTGTTAACACACTCAGGCGGGCTCACCGGTCCCAGCTGCACACAGCCTCAGCTTCAAATCCTGTGGAAAGTGTGAGTTTGCTTCTGGATATCCCGGGGAAAGGCTTACTGGCTCTCGCTGATTCTGAGCGGCTTGCATTCCCATGTCTGAATCCACCATGCAGCTTTGGGGAATGCCATGCACTCAGACCCCAACTGATGACACTGACCAAATGTCGGGGTGGGGTAGCACCCCAAAGTCCTGAAGCCAGCACAAAGGTAGGAGGATACGAGGTAATCCCAAGCCATAAATATCCAATCCAAGATTCTACCTGCAAATCCAAGAAATAGCCAACATGTTTTGTTTCAACATCCCCCAGGTGTTTTACAGACTCACTTAATCCTCATGATATCCCTGTAAAGGCAGCTGGGTGGGAATTATCCCATTTTATAGATGCAGGTCAGAGACATCAGATGATTTATCTGGGGTCATCCGGATAGGAAACATCAGGCCTGGCCTTTGAACCAGGTCTTCTGACCCCAAGCCCCCTCTTGTAGCCTACTCTGCCGGCACAATGGCACCTTACAGTTCTGATTGGCTGTGGATCTACCTGCATGTCTGAGCAGAGAAGTTCATAAACCTGCACAGATGAAATCAAGTTGAAGAGTCAGCTCAAGGAGTTACCATCACTCACAGGCTTACGGTATGTAAATGGTAAAATAAAGAACCTCTCATTAAACTCAAGGGCATGTTTTAATAACAGCTAATTAACTTTTGCAAAACAGCAAACATTTTCCCCTTCCACTGAGATGGGTCCTAGGAAGACGGATGGTAATATAGAACCCCAGGAGGTCAAGTACGAGTTGGATGTTTCTCACAGCCTACTTCGTGGGGAAGAGCTTGCCTGTGAATGAGACTCGTCCGCCCCTCCGCTCCGCCTTCCCCTTGCCAACACACAGGCTGTTGTCAGCTGCCGGTCCTGCAGATCCTCGGGCGGGATTCGGCCTGCTCCCGAGGTTGGTGCCCGAGCCTTTCCCTGCAGGAGTCATTTCAGTACCTACTGGGATCTCACCCTGAGCTCCAGCTCCAGGTGATCAGCCAGGCTGCCGTTTTCTCTGATTCTAAAGCAGCCCATTAGATTTCTGGGTGTTTGTAAGTACCTTTCTAGGGTCTAGACAGAACCAGGAGGTTTTAAGCCAGACAGTACCGGATACTGTCTCCAATTCTCTGAGGCCCTGTCTTGGGGCAATACCTTAGACTTGTTCTCTGCAGGAGAAGCAATGGGCTGCAATTATAGGGAGAATAGAACTCGTCCTCCAGCCTCCAAGCCGGGCCACTCTGAGAAGGATAGAGAGAATTCCATATCAAGTGAGCTGATCAGTTCAGGAACTTGGGTTTATGATTTATTGAGAATATATATGAGGCTATGAGGTACATTATAGGTACTATGCTCTGTCCCCATTAGTACTAGACTCTGGATGGCAGAGCCACAGCACGACTGGGTGGGACAGTCTCTGTGAACCAGGTCCTCTGATACCATGGCCCTCGGCTGGCTCCCCCGATGCCAGGCTGCTGGCAGGACCCCTTGGAATGAGGGTGGGAAGCAGAGCCTTGTGCAGTACCGGCCAGCTCAGCAGGGGCCAGGCTGCAGGAGAGCAGGGCCGGCCCACTGTCCCCAGGGAGTCAGCGTGCCCTGGGGCACTCCAGCGCCTCAGTCAGAGCACGGGCTGCAGTCTAGCCGAGGCCTGCTCTGCCGCTACTCCCTGTGTAACAGGGAGCGAGAGGGAGTTCCTCCCTCTGAGCCTCCACACCCTGCTCTAGGGCACAGGGATAGTAACAGCAGGTTCCTCCTCGGAGCTGTGAGGACGTTCACTCCTCCCTCCTGCATTGGAGGCCGGTGCCCTCCCCAGGGCCTCAGGGATGTTGCTTTGGGTTCCAGCCCCCTGAGGACCTGTGTCCTCACTGAGTTGTCAGACACAGAGCAGCTCATCCACACCCCGTCACCAGGAACACGCGAGTGGACTGGAGGGCGCCCTCCACACCTGTCCCCCTGGCCCAGCCCAGTCCCGTGGTACCTTCACACGGGCATTGGTTGTGCCCTGTCTTTCTCAGGGAAAGACACCCTGCCACTCTGGAGTGCACTGGCCTGCCCCCCGCCACAGCCCACAGGGCCCTCGTGGCAGGTGGAGCCCAAGTCCCCGAGGAGGGGCCGTGCAGGGCTGGACTCTGAGGCTGCAGTGAGAGGAGGGGTGATGGGCCAGCGTTCTTACCTCCTGCCAGGGGTGCAGCCAGGGAGCTGCTCTGGCCTGACCTTTGAGTGTCCAGCTGACTAGATAGCAGCAGCCGCCGCCATCTCTAGGGCCAAGTGTTTGAGCAGGGAACTGTCACCCCACTCCAGGCCCCTCCAGCCCGGCCCAGGTTCAGGCCAGCTCTCCCAAAAAGGCTCCCAGGAGGCCGCTGGGTCTGGGCCAGGACCCATCACCCACCAGGCCCGGTCTCAGCCACAGCAGCATGTGACTGGTCTTATCACGGAGATTAGCAGGGAGGAGGCCTGGACGTAGAGTCGGAAGGCTGCTGCTGGAGTCCCGGCTGGGCTGCCCGCCCGCCTGTGACCTTGAGCAAGTCATGTGACCTTCCCAAACTTCTCTTTTTTTCACCTGGAAAATGGGGAGAAAAGAACAGCTATCCTTTCTCCCTGATAGGGCATGTGTGATGTCCAATAAGACAACCGTAATACAATGCTTAGTTGTTTGAGAAGCTTTTAAAGAAAGCCAGAGGTGAGTGTGAGAAATGAAAAGACCCTTTACCACGGGGCAGATGCGGACTGCTCTTCTCAGACCTTGTGGGGGGCTGGCAGAAGCAGGCAGGCATTCGCCCTGGGCCTCCTGCTAGCTTCAACGCTCGGCTGTGGGGTGCCCCCGGTTCCACTCAGGTGCAGCCCCACTGGGCGTGTGCCCTGACACAGGAGGTCTCCCCAGCGGGGCCCCCACTGAAGGCACTGCCTGCTCCTGTCGTACTTGGAAGCTGAGCTGGGGGTGTGGGTGGCAGAGTGGATAGAGGAGCCGGCACTGAGCCTCTGCCTCCTTCCCAGGCTGGGAGTAGGAGGGAGATGTCAAGTCTTCCTGGGACTGAGCTTCCAATTAAAAAAATACCCCCCCCCAAAAAAAAACCCCACATCCAAAACCTTGGTGAAACTCTTAATTAAAATTTGTATCAAACTCCAATATACATGGGGGGAGGTGTTGTAATGGTCCATGCTCTCGTTCAGGAGCGTCTTTTTTTCAGATCTGCTTTTACAGTCTTCAGTAAGATGTCTTTTCTTTCAAGTACAACATACCTTTTAAAGACATACACATCCTCAGGTACAGCCTGGTGACTTTGCAGCAAGCGAACACGCCCGGTACTTAACACCCAAGTCAGGACCTAGAACCTGGCCGGCTCTACTCTCTCTGCCGTCACCCCAACCTGGGAAACCACTGTCCTGGCTTCCAACAGCATCCCTCGGTTTTGCCTGTTTTATTTTATGTGGATGGAATCATACTCTTCTGTTTTCGTCTTTCACTTCACGTTCAGGTTTATCCATACTGTTGCATATAGTTAGTTGTAGCTGTTTCTCCTCATCGCTGAATATTATTTCACTGTGCGATTAACCACAATTCTATGTCTTGCTTCTCCAAGGGAAGGGAGTGATTTCTGGCCTTGAACTATTACCAATAGCACTGCTAGGAACATTCTTGATATGCCTTTGGGGAACCTATGTATACATTTCTCTTAGGTGTACACCTAGGAATGGACCTAATGGGCAGTAACATTTCTGTAGTCTTCTTCGCGTAGGTTTATACGTTTCCTGTATAATTTATCCCTAGATACTTACAATTTTTTTCACTATTGCGAATGGGCTGTTTTCCTTATTTCATTTTTTAGGTAATTGTTGCTAGGCAAAAAACGTGATTTTTGAATCTTTATCTTGGATCCAGCCACCTTACCAATTCTCTTATTAATTATAGTAGACTTTGTTTATAATAGTTTCTGAGGTTTTCTGGATACCCAAATATCACCAAAAAGGTTATTTTAGCCCTTGTTTTATAACATTGATACCGTTATTTTGCTTTACTGCATTAGTTAGCAGATCATGATAAATAATAATGATATTACTCTCATCCTTATCTACTTCTAGATTTTAACTGAAATGTTTTTAGAATGTCACTATGTACTGTTGGGTTTTGATGAGTACTTTTTATTTTGTATACCTAATTGTGCTTCTACTCCCGGTTTTCAATCGGGAATGATCTAAATTTTGCCAAGTATCTTTTCAGCAGGTACTGATGTGACCATGTGACGTTATCCATGGCGACCATTCGTGGTCATCACGGTTAGTGCTGGTGAACCTCTTTACATTCCTAGAATGAACAGGATTAGTTACAACATGTTTTTCTTCTGACGCTTGGCTAGTATCAAAATGAGATCATTTTAAAAAATAAGTTTGTATAAATTTTAAAAAATGAGAATAGTTTATATTTTTCTTTCTTGTGCACACTTCTTCATCTTTTAGTAATTAAAGTTATGGTGTCTTCAGAGCATTAATTAAGGAACGCTCCATCTTTTCAGAATGAGCTAAAATCTTTGAAACAATGTTGGAATTATCTGTCACTTAAGTGTTAGGTAAAATTCACTAAATCTATCTGGCACTGAATACCTAGCACAGTTTTCAATAGTAAATCTTTGGTCATCTTTCCAGTGTTTTCTACGGTGACATTCTTCTTCTTGGCTCAATTTTAGTCATTTATATCTGGCGATGCAGTCATCAGACTTTTAGGGTTGTGGTCACTGGGCTGCATGTGATGTTATTTTTCTCTTCTTACTATTGTACTCCCCGCTCTTCTACTATTTTTAATCTTATTAATGACAGCTTTTACCTTTATTAATTTACAATTATGGTTTTGTTTTGGTTCTTTTTTTCTTCATTGTAATTTCTTAAAAAGAGGGCTAAGTTCCTTTGTTTTTTTCTATTTCTTCTTTAATCAGAGAGGCGTGGATGCTGCTCCTGGCGTGACTTTTGCTCTGTCCCCTGGGAACTGCTCTCGTGACATGTCCCATGGCCTTGTGCCGCTCTCACCGCTTCCAGACGCTTTGTCATCCCCCTTAACTTCCCCTTTCACCTGGATTCATCCAGGGCGGGTTTCTTAATTTCTAAGTCAGTATTTTTATTCTCCCCTTTTCAGAGTTCTCATTTTATTCAATGTGATCAGAGATTATGTTCTAGAAAAGCTCTCCTTTGTAAAATGTGTTGAGGTTTTATCTCTGTGACCCAACACATGATCGGTTTTTGTAAACAACCCAGGTCCCCAAAATAGTCCATTCTGTGTTCAAGGAGTATGAGGGCCTGCATATTTCCCATAATCCAAATTGTCGTCTTCATTTTCCCAGTTATCTTAACTAAGTTTGGCCTGCAGTGGTTGTCCATTTCTGAAGTAGACGTCTGTGACACTCCATGCTAAAATTTTATCTGTCTTATCCACACAGGCCTTATGTATTTAGCTTCTCTGTTGTTTAATGCATACAGGTTTCTGATGGTTGTAACTTCTTCACAAAGTGGTCCTTTTATCATGACACATACCTTTATCCTCTGCACTATTTTCTGGATAAAATTTCCCTTTACCTAAAAGCTGACACTCCTGGGAGGGTGGGGGTACAGAGCGGAGGGGAATAAAGGGGAGAGAAAAACTGGGATAACTGTAATAGCATAATCAATAAAATATATTCTAAAAATTAAAAAAAAGGAAAAGTTGACACTCCTACTGTCAAATTGTGTTTGCATTTTCCTGGTATCTATTTGCCTATGCGTTCATCTTCAACATTTCTAGATACCTTTATTTTAATTAGTGTTCTTATAAACATGTCCCTCGGTTTGGGTTTTTGTTTTAATTTTTTAACCCAATCTGACATCTTCTGTTTTTGAGTGAGAAATTTAATCTATTAACTGATATACTTGATTTTATTCCTTCCATCTGATGGTATGTTTTTAATTTCCTTCCACTGTTAGTTCTATGTTTTTCTTTCCTCTTGTTTGTGCTGGTTTGATGTAGTTGCTTTGCATTTCATCTTTTTTTTTTTTCCCATGCCAATTTGGAACTTCTCTGCTTTTCCATCTCATTAAAGGTTACATTCCTTTTCCCTTAATTCATAATCAAATACATATTGCTCTACTATTACTTGAAAACAAGATAACGCATAATAACTAGTTCTTCCTCCAATCTGCTCCATTTCCTCCCTGCTTTGCCCTCCTCCAGTGAGACGAGACCCTGGGGGTTATTTCCCCGCCCCCTGCGGGTTATTTCCCTGCCCCCTGCTTAAATGAAGATGAGACCTCGGGACATCTTCACTCTCCTCTTCCTCTCCTTGATTTTGTTAGGATAATTGAATATTTTTAGCTTTGGGGTGTGGTTGGAATTTGTCTTACAGTATGTCCATCCTATTTTCAGAGTCCTTATTTAGCAGTCCCATCCCCAGAGAGTCCACCTTTCTCCATTTGGGTTCAGGAGGAAGAGGAGCACAGGTGTGCGAGCAAGCTTCCGTACTTCTCATGGTCTCCTGAGCGGCGTGCCTTTTCCTCCACGCCGAGGTTCATGAGCATTTGTTGTTTGCTGCTCTGAGTTTCTTCCCTAGGTGGGATGTGTGGGTGATAAACCCTGGGAAGTCTTGTGTACCTAGTTGCCTTTTGCCCTGAAAACTGATGGGCAGATTATTTGGGGGCCTGTGGTTCTCTCTGCTGAGTAATCTGTAGATGGCATTCACTCTCTCTGAGCTTGTAGTGTTTCAGATGAAAAGTTCGATGCCAGTCTGATTTTTGTTTTCTCACAGGCAGTATGTTCTTTATGTCTGGGAGATTTTTAGGTTTTGTGTTTAAACTCAAATGAGGAATTTCGCCAGGATAACTGACGTGTATATTTCTTTTTGCCGTTATTCCTGGGACTTTGAGCCTTTCAACCTGTGGACTCGGGTCTTCTCTTTGTTATTTAATTACTGACTCTGTTCCCCCAGTTCCTTTTTCTCCTTCTGAAACACCCAGTGTTCTCAAGCTAGATCTCCCTCGTTCTGTCCTCCAGGTCTTTTTCCTCTTCCCTCATGAATTGTTCCTGTTTGTACTTTTGCTCTGTACCTGGAGATAGTCTTTTCATTTGGGCTTCCAGGCCACTAACTCACATCTCAGCAGTGACTCACCTCCTGTGGTCGGGAAGATGTTGTCTAGATCTGCAGAAAGTCTTTACTATCTATCCTGAAGTGCTTTAGGGCGCGTTTTCTGGTTGGCTTGTCTGTCCCCAGTCCTCTGGGGCAGCTCTACTTCTCCAGGCATGTGATCTTCTGCTGGGTGCACCTTCCGAAGCATATTGTGCGTGTTCCTTGTTCTTCGCTGACCCTGTGGCTGTGGAGTCCAGAGTGGCAGCCTTCTGCTATGGAGTAGAGCTGATAGGAGTGGTGCTGCCTCCTCCCTCTGGGGCCGCGGTGTTGGGGTCGGTGAGCAGCCAGGCTGCTGCTGCAATCTTTTCTCCCTGGCCTCTCTGTTCTCCTTCAGCCATAGGGGCAGGGAGAACGCAGCCCACTCATTCAGCTACTCTTTTGGTCTCCTGGGGTTCAGGTAGACCTGGTCCAGTCAGGTAAAGCCAGTTTCAAACTCCCTTTCCCCCTGGAGTGCACAGGTGTCTCTTGGCCAGATTCTGCCCAATATCTGCAGCTTTTGATTCTTGCCCCAGAGTTCTGAAGCTGGTCTCCAAGTAAAAGGGAAAGATCCCCACACCAGGTTTTTTTTTTAATCAGATTTCCCATTTGTACCCCCATCTGCCCACTGGCCTTGGCAGTTCTGATTCAGGATGGACAGATAGATTAGAGAAAATACTCACTTTCTAGTTGCTATCCCGTCATTCCCGTCTCAGCTGCCATTGGGTCGCCTGAGACTGGCAACCCCCTACGCTTCCCTTCCTCTGGACGGTTGTTGCTGTAACTGGCACCCAGAGACCCTAACATCCCTCCAGCCCCCAAAGCCCCCTTCACTCTGTTGTCTGCTTGAGTCCGAGAACCAGCTGAAATAAACACTGGATTTGATTCCAGGATCATGCTTCGAGGTCCCTCGCAGTGTAGGCTGGTCACTGCCGATGTCCCCAAGATGATTTGCAATAGTAACGAGGACAGAGCTCAACAACACTGAGTCCCAGAGTGGGGAAGCTCTTTGTTCAGTTCTCCTTCAGTTCTTGTGTCTGATGGTTCTTCAACACTTATTAATCTCCCTTTTAACAAAAAGGACAGAGCAGGTGCCATGCTCAGAGTCTCTGGTAGGCAACAGGATGTGTCGTTAGCAGGGTGGGGAATCTGATGGGAGGAGGACTGGAGGGAAAATCAGTAGCCCAGTGAGGGGCCTGTTTAGTCTGCAGTGTCTAGCATGCCTCTAAGGGGATGGTGAGGAGGCGGTCCCGGGTCTGAGCCCAGGGGTTCTCCATTGTTTAGAGATTGGATTTCTTCCTCATTGCCAGCTACTGCATAGGACCCTTTCCCACTTGTTGGCTAAGTGCCTTTGAATTGGCTCGCTCGGTAGGTTTGCTTCCCATCACTCCTAGGCCATTCTCGGCAGCCAAAGCCACGTGATTGTCATTAGTGTTCCATGTGTCTGAGCGAGCAGCACTTAAGTGCAAACATGGACTGTGGCCAAGCTTCCAGCTGCGCTGGGCCTTCTGGTCAACTGCTGTAACCTGTCGGATCCTTGGGGGGCGTGGTATCCTCCCCTGAGGCTAAAAAAGAGACAGAAGCAAGCTGGACCTGTTACACCAGCTGGACCACTGTTCACACTGAATGTTCCAGATCCCCTGGGCCTGTCAGGTTCCTGGCTATTGCCCGTCTTTATCAGGAAAACAACAACAACAAGAAAGATCTGTCATTAGCATAGCATTCTTCTTTCCTACCGGCGTGCTGGAAATGCTTATTCTACCAGGGACACGGGGCCAGTGCCACTCACCAGCTCTCCGGAGGGCCTGCAGTGCAGATGTGCCCAGCCGGCCCGGGGGGCAGGGGACTGCGGGTCACTGGAGATCACTGGCCCTGCCCACAGCCAGCAGCCAATCAGGAAGGCAGATCAGCACATCGGATTTCTTCAGAAGAAGAGCAGTGTCTTTTTGTGAGAATTCTCCTGATCTATAAACATTTGCTCCCATAAAAAAAATAAAACTGAACAGAAACCTCAAGACTCTGACAGGCCAAACAAAACATCTCCCTGCCTGGCCCTGCTCCAGGCTGCAGTTTGCAACCTCTGCTCTGGGCCAGTGCGCCAGCCACTCCCTCCGCTTCTCGTCCATCCCCCATTACTGTAAAACGGCCACCGCCAGGACTGCTGGGATGGGAGTTTTGGGGGGGACCCTGCTTCAGTCCCCAGTTCTGCTGCTTACCAGCTGGGAAACACTGACCAGGCAGGTGGCTGACCTCCCTGGGCCCTAGCGCCCTCATCTGTAAAATGGGGATAGCTACTTTAAGTATCCCTGAGGTTTATGATGAGGATTAAGTGGGAAAATAGACGTAACTGCCGAGTACAAAGTTAAAGTTTAATCACTGAAGACTAGTCACCATTACTGTTCAAATAACATCTGTGAAAATGCTTGAGAAAGCGCCAAGGGAGTGTTGGGTGCGGTCACCGCTGTTGGCAGGGACACGCCAGCCAGGTGAGAAAGCCCCTCGCCGCGTCTCTGCAGCACAGGGAGACAGCAGGTGGCCTCACTCGGCTTTCTCTCCTGGATTTCGTTCATTCAGGGACACGGTGGCAGCGTTGATATCCCTGAAGTCCTGGGACTCGCCATCCAGGGAGACCCAGCGCCGCGTCCCCGCAGCTCCCTGTGGGCTGGCGGCACAGCTCCCACACATCGGTCCTGACATACCCACAGCCTCCGAGCTGCCCCTCCCCATCGTGGGGCTGCGAGGGGGCTGAGGAGACGGGGCGGCGCCGTCATCTCCCTTCAGAGAAATCAGGGACCAGGGCCTGCTGCGGTGAGGTTTCAGTCTGAAGTTGGACAGGGCTGCCCCTTGCATCCGTGGCCTCCGGGACCCCACTAGTGCTTCTCATTTGGATGTGGACGTCACCGTCAAGTCACTCCTTGCCCAGAGCTTTGCTGGTGGCGGAAAGCGCAGCTGGGCACATGCCTGGCTTCAGAGAGCCCATTACCTGAGCCTCAGAGTGTGGCCATACGCTTGGGACAGCAGAGCCGCGCCCGCAGCGCACCTGCTCACGCGCTCGCGCACAGCCAGCTCCAGAGCCTGGGGTGCTTTGTGATGGGTGTGAGTCAGCAAGTCCCTGCTGGAGCTGGTGCAAGAGGGTGGCCTGGTTTCTGAGGTCATGGGCAGCTCCTCGGGGAGGCCCGTCCGTTGCGGGAACCACACACCGAAATCGGATGAGTACACCGTCAGCCTCGTTGGCCTCGCATGCTAGGACGCTGCCCCCTTGTCAGGGAGCAGGATCGACACCGAAAAAGCAAAGGCCATGCTCCTTGCACTTAGTCCGTGTTGGGGAGTGTTATTGGATTGAATGCCATTCTCAGGAGCCCAATTTGCATCCACATTGGATGCTGAGAAATTGTGTGTATTCTCTGCCCCCTCCCACCATCTTTGCTGGTCCCTAACCGGCCCCACGCCCAGCCATCCTGATCGGCGTGCATGATGGAACACAAAGCACTGTCGCCATGGAGATGACTCAGGACTGGTGTCCAGCAGTTAGCTCTGGTGATGGTAAGCAGAATTGTGCAGTGGTGGGGACACGTGGCCGTGTCAGGGTCTCCCAGGACAGACTTCATCCACTCACTCAGTGCTCCGAGCAACCACATGGCTGGCTCCCTGCACAGGAATCTGAGCTGGATTCTTCAGGGGGTTTTCAGTCCTGTGGGGAGCTGAGATGCAGGTAGAAGGGGAAGCGGGGCAGGCGCAGTGCTGGGAATGCCCAGCAGAAGGGCAGGGCAGAGAGTTCGTTGGATGAGGACCGAGCTCTGATACTGGGAACGTGCTTCAAGAGGGGTAAGGGTCTCCACTTAAGGGCCCAGGGTGGCAACAGAAACCTGACCCCCTTCTCAGGTGGGAATGTCTCCTGTCCAGTTGACCGGAGGCGTTGCTCCTCACCAGCCTGGGCTCCTTCCTCTGAATGGGCTTGCGGTCACCAGTGTTCCTTGGCAATTGTGGTCCGAGGGCTGTCCACAGAGTGGTCAGTAGGCTGGGCTCTTGGGAATACTCGCATCTCCTTGCTGCATGACCTTGGGGAAGTGCGCAAACATCTCTGGCAGCCAGTTTCCTTTGACGTGACGCTAGCACAGACGCTCACACAGCTTTCACTAAGGCTGGATGCCGGGAGGTGAGTCCAAGCGTTGTCGGGAGGACTCAACACGTGTGTGTCCGTGGAGGCCTTAGCATGGAGCCTGGGCCCGTGGGCACTGCAGATGCTGGCCCTCATTATTCTTCCCCAGCCCCAACCCCACACCAGGGGCGGCTGAGCGGCGTGGATCAGAGGTGGCTTGGACAACAGGCACTGTGCATTTTCCTTTGGTCTTTACCCTGAAACCCTAACGAGAAGGGTCTGGCCAAGAGGCAGATTCTGAGGGCGGCAGCCTGAGGGGCCCGCCCTCCTTGGACTGCTTGTGTCCCGTGTGAGCCAGCTTCGGGCTTGACTCATTGAGAGTCCCTCCACTGCCCACTGCTGGACCAGAGCAGGTCTCCCCCTCCGCCAAGGCCACAGCAATGGAGGGACCCGGCACAGTGAGGGACCTGGCACTGTTTGTGCTCCCATTGGCCTCACAGATGAGCCCCAATCCCTGCATCCCAACCCTGGTGGTGGCAAAAATAGGTTCAGAGGGCAGAGCCAGATCTGCTCCCCCTATAGCCCGAGTGGATGCCTTTGGCCTCGAGCAGAACACGCTGCCCACCCCACCATCCCTAGAGAGGGCAATCAATGTCGAAGCCAACAAAGTGATCTTTATGGACTCTGTCTTTGAGGCCGCGACCATTGTATAGTGGTTATTAATGAGGAGCTTCCATCTGCTGGAAAGGCTGGGGTGGGAAACCCAGGAGGCCGCGGTGGGGCTATTTAAATCCACCGCACGGAGCCTGGCATCCTTTCTGGGCCACGTCAGGGAGGGAGGGACAGCTGGGCCGGGTTTCACTCTGTCTCTGTGACCGTATTTCTCTTGGTCTGGCAAGACATGCCCTCACCTGGAATTGTCCCTCAGTCTCTTTCAAAGACCAGACAAAGGGATGACGCAGAGGGACCCAGAAGAATGCGGCTCACGTGGCGCCAACCGAGAGGTCCAGGGGCCTGCCTGGGGGCGCACGTGGCCCTCTTTGTCTGACCAAAGTCGGACTCGGCCTGGCAGCTGACCACTGCTGTTTGGTTTGGGGGAGGCATGTGTTCCCCTGGAGAGGAATGTGGATTCAGACTTGCTTTTGGCAGGCTGTTCCACAAGAATTTCCACCCCCCCCCCCAGCAGAGGGCATGAGAAACGTGATTTCCCCAGGGAGCCCCGTGTCGGGGATCTGTACCTTCTGCCTTGAACTCTCCTCAGCAGGGAGCTGAGAAGGGTGTTTGTGTGTGTGCGCCCCTTTGTTTCAGAACAAACGCTCACCTAGAACAGTCCACCATCTGGGGCAATGCTCGGGAGGCTCGGGGGCAGGTCTCACGGCTGTCCGCTGCGTGCGTGCATGCGTGAATGCATGCGTGCCAAGTGGTCTGACCCGGAGGACGGGGGTTTCTTTTCATGCCCCTTTGTCTCTGGAGGTTGGTGGTGGTGTTTTGGTGTCTTTCCCTGCCCAGTCACGTGGTACGAAGAAGAAAAACAAGTCCTCATTTAAAAAGAACAGGCCAGGGAAAACCAAGAATCTGTGAAAAGCCTTTCTAGGACGCCTGCGTCTGTCATCTAGAAGAGAAGCAAGGGGAGTGACGTCCCTGGGGTTTTTCTGAGGGCTGAGGGCAGTGGACAATGCTTTGGGGTCACTGGTGCCTTAAAAGCCTACAAGAGAAAAAGCCCCCCAGCCTGACCTGGCTGCTGTAAAGTGGGGTTGGAGCAGGTGCTTTCCCGCAGGGTTGTAACCCTCAGGACCCTCAGAGGTGATGTGGCAACCAGATGCCCTCCTTCAGATCAGCAAGGCCACATGGCCGGTCCAGTGCCCTACCGCCATCCTTCCAAACAAACTCTCAAGGGCTGTGCAGTGCCTCTGCAGTCATCAGAACCACTTGCTAAAGAACAAGAACCTGCCTCCGAATGACTGAAGCACAAAAGGAAACGCATTGGCTCATGTACCTGAGCATCCTAGTGGTATAGTAGCTTCAGGCATGGCTGGATCCAGGTGCGTGCTGCACTGACTGGCCAGGCATGGGTCAGGGGCTCACCCTGGGAACTTAGGCTATGGACAGAGAAAGTCCCCAAAGTGGGAGGCAGGATGGCACTCCAAAGGAAGGGAAAATAGAAGCTGGGCAAGTGAAAACAGCAGATGTCCACTCCAACCCCCATGTGCCGTTTACAAAGCTCCTCCTCGCTCACAGGCGTATTGTGCAGTGAGTCACCCCTGGCCCCCACCGTGAGTGGATTGGGAGCCAGGAGGGGCCCAGAAAGGAGCCCTCCCACACGGACCGTCAGAGTCCCCACCTGGTCTGCTCTGATGGCAGAGCCGTTGGCACTTGCGCACCTGGTGTCAGAAAGGGAGGCGTTTCAGGCGGCTCAGTCGGCGGACGCCTTGCCTGTGAGCTTCCGCCAGAGAGGGCAGGCTCCCGGGGTCCTTTCTGTCTCTCCCGTGTGCGTGAGAATGCACGCAGGGGCTCAGAGCCCGGAACGTAAATGAGGCACAGGCGCTGTGGGCAAGAAGGCGGGAAGGCAGGAAGGGCTGCTTCTTCCCAAGGACTGAACAAGATGAGCAGAGCTCTGCAGCCTTGCTTATGCGTTCACCACAGAATCTAATAAAAAGCTGCGCCAACTGCCCCCCAATGTATAATACTGTCCATATATTAAACATAATGTTCTAATAGGAATACTTCATTTCATTATGTCAGCAGAGGAAGAAAGCGCAATCTCGCAGCCACCCTAATCAGGCAAATGGGAAAGCAGAATGTTCCTTAGATTTAGGCAGTAAAATCGACATTGAACCAATTTGCCTCACTCACAGGCTTTTACTGTGTTTAATGAAAGCTCACGCCTTTACATAAGGCACCGTAAAAAGGGCTAGGAAGCCATAAAGCTCTCTGCCATGTCTTTGCAACATAACTGATGAATTTAACAGTTGGGTTTCAAAGAACAGCTTCTGGATTTTCCCAGAAGTGAGCACGGCATGGGCGACCAAAGGTGGCCATGTGTCCTCTCCCTGAGAAACCCCGTGAGAACCAACATGTGAGGGTTGAAGGGGTGAACCCACACCAGTGAAGGGCGGGGGGCGATTCTGGTTCACGTCCCTGGGTAAAGGGCACGGTTCTGGGCCCTCAGGGAAGCCTAGTGAGCACCCTGAGGTGGAGACAGCACTGGGATAAGAGGTGACGGCAGTGAGTCGGGGAAAGATAAATGTTCGTCCTGGCCCGCAGTGGAAAGCCTGCCTACCTTCACAGAGAGGAGCACAGGTAGAAACGTCATTTTAGCGCTGAGCAGTCGCCTGCTTGATTCAGCCGTTCAACCAGCATTCACTGAGCGCTCACCGTGTGCCAGGCACTGCCGAGGGCACCATGGTCCATGAGCGAGACGGCAGGGGCCCTGTCCTCATGGACTCACTGCTATGTGGGGAGACAGGTGCAGTACAGGTAAATGTGCATATCAGATGGTGACACAGGTTATAAAGGAAATAAGGCAGGACAAAGACAGGGAACGGCAGCAGCAAGGCACTTCTTTTCTTTTTTTTAATTTTTATTTTATTGATCTTCGAGAGGGAGAGGACGTGGGAGAGAGAGAAAAAAACATAGATTTGTTGTTTCACTTATTTACGCGTTCATTGGTTGAGTTTTGTACATGCCCTGACCCCAAAACCTTGCCCTATCAGGATGATGCTCTGACCAGCTGAGCTTCCAGGCTGCAGGGGACTTTGTTCGGCCAGAGTGGTCTGAGGAGGTGACCTGTGAGCAGAACCTTTGTCTACCAACAGCCCCTTTGATCGTTTGTCCCAAGTTCTGTGAGCTGTCGTGTCCAAAAGCTACGTTTGGTAATGACATGGAGGTGGCCGTGGAGCGTGGTCAGCCTGAGTGCAACAGGGTGACCACAGGACATCGGCACAGCCCCAGTCCAGAGCCGACACCTGACCTGACCAAGAGGCTGGGGCAACACACGCAGGACACAACTGCAGAGTCCCAGAGAATTGTCCAGGCTCACGCCCACTGGTCAGTGGAGGAGCCTGGACCAGGCCCCGGGTCTCCCGTGTGACACAGTTGGGGAGTAAGCTGCCTCAGGACGTGGTAGTGTTTCCTGAAAACACCGGCATGGGAAGGGCCGGTGCCTGGAATCTGAGGGTGGATGACGAGACCAAGGGTCTCCTCTTAGGAGGCTGGCAGAGCCGCCTCGAAGGATTTCCAGTCACCCCGAGGGGGAGCCCAGGCTGTGGCCAGTGGTGTTGACCTAAGGAGGGCTGGCCAGAGGCCCAGCTCTCTGGGGCCTTCTGCTGCCACCTGGGGTTGTGATGCTTGTCAGTGGCTAAGCTGCATAAGAACCGAGGTCTTCTGTCCCAGCTGGCGTGGCTCAGTGGATTGAGTGCCGGCCTGCAAATAGAAAGGTCGCCAGTTCGGCTCCCAGTCAGGGCACATGCCTGGGTTGCAGGCCTGGTCCCCAGTTGAGGGCATGTGAGAAGCAACCAGTTGGTGTTTCTCTCTTACATCAGTGTTTCTCTCCCTCTCTTTCTCCCTCCTTTCCCCTCTCTAAAAAAATAAATCAATAAAATCTTTAAGAACCTGGGCCTTCTGCCTCCAAGACCAAGGCAGATGTTTGTCCTCTGAAGCCGGAGTCCCGGGATTCAGACCAGCCTCACCACCGCAAAGAAAAAAAGGCACATAGCCACAGAAGGCAGAGCTCGGAGCAGAGCACCGCACCCCCTACCCCCCACGGAATGGGAGCTGGCATGTGCCCCCCGATCCCCGGCGCGGAGAGTCTTGGGAAAGGGCAGGGGCCACGTTGTTTTCCAGATAAAGGCAGCAGAGGCCATACTGAAATCACAAGTCCCGGCCTTGCCCCTGGCTCTGTCTGGTGACAAATTGGCAGCTGACATCTTTGCTTCTGGCCCGAGTTACCCCTTATTAAAAATGGCATCTTTATAACAGATTTCTGCAAGTCACCATCAACAGGGCACACCCCTTGTTTTGTGCCGGCCATTCCCCCGGGGAGTGCTTTGCCCAATACTGTCGTGTTAAAAAGCCCTTATATTCTATATTGTCCTAATATTAGAAGATCGAGTTTTAAATATGGTATTGCTTACTAAAGGATCTCATTTATTTTTTAGATAATTTTTCTCCTACTGTGCAACTTCTTAAAACCCACAGTTAAGGAGCTGGGTTTTAAATCGGGTCTTTCCTCTCTTCTTTTCAAAGAGCCAAGAGAACCCATCTGTGCTCACACGCTTCACTCAAGCCCAGCCCGTAAGGCCCGGGGTCTCCGTGCTTCTGCCACGTTCTGTCCCGCTGCATAGCTTTCTGTCTTCATTAGGAAAGTGGGCTCACAGTCAGGCAACCTCCCCAGCAACTGAGTCTGAAGCTGGGAAGAGCGCCCAGCCACAAGCAGCCCCCGTGTTCACTGATACGGACTTGGTTGAATGACTCAGAGCCCATTCAGATGACGGAACACCAAGCAGCCTGTGACGGCCGCTGGGTGACACGGAGCCACGCAGTGTGAGGCCATTGCAGGAAAAACAACATGCATGTGGGCTCCCAGGTGAACGGACTGAGATACACACCGGTTTGCCGGACAGTGCTTCCCTGCAGGTGGTGGGTTGATGGCTGACTTTCTTTGCTTCTGTTTGCGTAGCTGTGCAGGTTGGAATCTGTAAGTGTTCCAAGGACAGGCCTCAGTCAGGGCTGGAGAAGTCAGGGAAAGAGGAGGGGAAGCTGTCACTGAAATGGGACCCCTACTTAGAGCAGAGCTGCTAGTGGAGGCCAAGATGGTTTGGAAAGGTACACGGATGAACTTTTTTTTGTTACTAATTGTAATAGGTAACTGTTTTAATGTGTATTAAGGAAAAATATAAGCAGTGCATTAGCCCTGTGTGCTTGGGTCTCTGGCGCCCTCACTGGCCTTGTTCCCCTACTCTCCGTGTTACTTACTCTCTTCCTCACCGAGTCTCTAATGCACAAGGTGCCCCAGGCCCTTTGCACTTCCTGTCCTCTCTGCCTGAACTACTCTCCCTCACCCAAAAGTGATACTGATATTTCATCAAGCATCCTCACATACTGTCTTTTTCTCTCTCCCTCCTTCTGCCTCTCCGCACCCCTCCCACCAGCACCATCACACGGAGTCATCGCTTTATAAAGGTGGCTGCACACGACACCTATTAGACTGAATCTGGTGTTTTCGTTTTACACTCCTGTGCAGGCCCGGTGCTCTGCAGGTTCTGCGGAGCCCCCAGTGGCTGGCATGTGGCTCATTAACTCACTGGCATCTCACTGTTCACTGTCTGGTTATAAATACGTCCTACGAAGTCAGGGTGTTTCTTTTTCATGTCCGCTGGGGAGGGGTGTGGCTCCAAGGCCACATCCCCACCGCTGACCAGGTCCCTCTGATGACAGGGAGCGTTGTCCGTGGTTACATGGGTGTAACACTGAGCACTGGCCCTACACCTGGGCAGCCAGCGTGGGCACCTCCGGCAGTGATCAGAAATGCATTTAATGACTTCATTAAGCAGCCCCCAAATCAGGAAATTCAGCTTTTCCACCCACTCCTTGGCCTCTGATGTCCAGCAGGTAAATGAGCAGATTTTCTGCTCCAGTCTGGAGAATGCCTCACTTCCTGGCTGTGGCTGCAGCTGTGAACCAAGCTGCCTCCTCCCTGCAGGCAGTGTCCCTCCACAGATGCCCAGCCTCTCCGCCCTGTGCACCTGGGTCACTTCCTCTCCTCAGAGGGCAGACACAGGACACCCAATCAACTGCACTTTCTCCCCTGCCCCGCTCACCAAATACAGCAATACAGCTAAACTGACTGAGTGCTTGCTGTGCCCGGCACGCTTCCTTATGAGAGTTAATTCTTCTTGATCCTGACCATGACCCAGCGCGGAGAGTTAGTGTTACCAGGCCCATCTCCCCTGGACAGTTGAGGACGCTGAAGCACCAAGCAGTGAAGGGCATTGCCTGGTCGCACAGCCAAGTCTGGCTCCAGGAGCTCCCCCTTTATCGGGATCCTTACAGGGACTGTGGCGAAGGGTGGAGAGAGGCCCAGGGCAGGGGAAAGCATTCTGATAAAGGGAAGCGGAAGAGGGACAGTTAACCCAGCCGGGAGCTGGAGTAGAAAGTAACGTGTTCCAGCAGCTCAGGGTCTATGAGTTCGTGAGTCCCCAGGAACGGGGAAAACTGTGTGTGTGTGGGCGCACTTGTCACAACCTCAGAGGCATCTGTGATTCAGGGGAGAATGGCTGCTGGGCCAGATGATCCTCCAAGGTCCCTTCCAGCTCCCAAGCCTGTGGTTCTGTGACCATATAAGGCCACTGTGCCTGGGGAGTCTCACTGCAGCTGAGTGCAGTCCTGCCTGAGGGGGAGGCAGAGAGCAAAGGGAGCCCAAGCCCAGGCCTCCGGCAGGGTCCCGGCAGCAGAAGGAGCTGAGGCCAGGGAGGCCAGGGGTCTCTCCTGGGTCGCCTCTTCCCAGAAAGCTCAGACCCTCTCCCGTGGGCTTGGTGCCACTCTCCCTCCCTCTCCCCATCTCCACTTGCGATCTCCCACGTTGCGTTGCCAGGTTTCGAGTCCAGCCAGCAGCTCCAGTCCAGAGTCGGACACTCAGGCCTGCTGAATCAGCCTTGGCTACTCCTTGTATTGCTTCTGGTTTGGTGTCTGGGAACGCCTCTCAGAGCCCCTGAGTTCTGGGTGGGCATCCTGCTTGGCCCCCCTTTGCCACGCTGGCTCTACAGGCATGAAAAGCTGGTGGATTCCCACCCTGACACGCACACGCACACACACACATGCTTGCCTCCTTTAGTGAGCTCCTTGGAGAGGTCCCCACATGAGAGGGGACACACTCCTGGCTCACATAGTGTGTCCCACTTTCTCTGAACACTGTTCACAGCCAACCCCGTGCCAGGTGGTACAGAGAAGGGGGAACCGAGCTGTGATCATCTGACCTCCAATGCCCGACTGGCTGGTGGTAAAGACAGAACATTAATAAACAAATTACTCAGAGGTGACCTCTGACTCCTGTTGTCATCAAGGTACAAAACATATTTCAGTCATTACTGTATTGGTTGTCAGTGACAGAAACCAAAGTCAGGTTAACTTACACCAGAATAAGGACTTGTTTGGCTCACATCACTCAAAAGTGTAAGGACAGGGTCCGCTTCAGGCATGGCTGGATCCAGTGGCTAAAATGATGTCTACAGGACTTTATTTTTCCCTCTGTCACTCAACAGTGTAGATGAAGATTAGTTTATCAGGGGCTGCAGCAGGGTGAGATGCCACTGGCTGTAGCTGAGGTATCCCATGCTCCCCCATTTGTGCTCCCCCAACCCTGGCCTTGTCTCCTTCAGGACTCGGCCCTGGGTGCTCGCAAGAGACCAGACTGCCCTGAGCTGTTTCCCCAGCCTCCAACCAGACACTGCCTTTCCTTGCCTCGCACTCCTTGGGCGGACATTGTGGGAAGTGTTCCGATGCTCACTTTGTGTGTGAAATCTCTGGACTCTTGGGGAACCTGGATATAGGGACCCAGGGCAGAAGCAGCAACCCCGCCCCTTAGCATCTGCCTGGTGGTCACAGGCAGGGCATCAAACGCCATCGTGACACTCAACCAGCTCTGTGACCTCGGGTCGGTGGCTTAACCTCTCTGAGCCTCAGTTTCCTCATCTGTAAAGGAGAAATAATAGTTTCTATCTCCTGGAATTGATTTGAACATGAAAAGAGGTGGTACATGTAAAGCACTTAGCACAGAGAGAAAGCTCAGTATGGACGATCAGAATTGGAACATCTCCCAGCCTTGAGGAAGCTTCGGGAAGGGTTCAACTTATAAGCTCCCTGATACTTGCTCCTTGCCAAGCTTGTGAAGTCTCACCCTATTCAGCCGAAGACTCAACGGGACCCCTATTCAGACCCCTCCCTCTCTCTGGTTCTCTGCCTCTCAACTCCCAGACGCCCCAGCCTTCCTGAACGCCGGCGTCATCTCATCAGCTCAGGAAGGGCACTGTGCGCTGCTTGGGCTCTCCCTGTCCACGCTGCGGCCCGGTCAGCACCCCCAGGCGGACAGCCAAGGCCCTCACGGGACCCACCATGCTTGTCTCCCTTCTCTCCCGGGCTGTACTGCTGGGCCGTCCACCCTCCAAGGTCTGCAAACGCCCGTTTCATATATCTTGTCCAGTTTTCTAGTTGCTTACATGGGAGCTAGCGAGTCCCTTTGGGGTCCTCCTGGGGTGGTACACTGTGATCTAGGCTGGGTGTGACCTCTCTCGACAGACTCATACAAAAACGTGTCTCCGGCTGACAAAAATCCACGAAAAGCCAAGCAGGCCACTCTGATCTGTCGCTGAGAGAACCCAGGATAGGACACACATCCCAGCCCCAAGTCAAATGTTGCAACTGGAGCCATGAGTGTCCATCACCCGATGAATGGATGAGCAAAATGTGGTATATCCCACAAAAATAAGTGAAGTGCTGATACACGATACACCGTGGGTGAATCTGGAGAACACTGTGCTAAATGAAAGAAACTTGTCACAAAAGACTGCCTGCCTCTCCCGTGATGCTATTTATACGGAATACCGGGAATAGGCAAACTTATAAGAACAAAATACAGCTCAGCAGTCGCTTACTGCTGGGATGGGGGTGGGGAGCAACTGCTCACAGGTGCACCAAGGTCCTAAAATCAGCCTGTGGTGGTCGTTGCCTGACCTTCTGAGAACTCTAAAAACACACTGGATTGCACACTTTCAATGGGTGGACTGGATGTGACTTGGATCTCAGTCCAGTTGTCATTTCTTACAAATTGTTAGTGGTTTTCTCCTGTTCACGAAGGAGTGGAAGGGGCCGGCGTGCAGGGGAAGTGCAGTCTCGGCTGTGACAGCGGATGGATCCATTTCCCACGGAGCTCAGTCTCGGACTGAAAAATGTGACCACCAAGGGTTACACAGTTCGTGAGAGAGTGACTCACGTTGGGTGTGAGTCTCAAAACCCATACTCGCGCTTCTGAATTTCTCCAGCTGGAAGAGGGTTCTTGCAAAGTTTGGGTTTTACCCCCTCTTTCTAGCTTCCTCTCCAAGCTAGAACCCGATCAGCAGGGAGCCTTACCGAGCAGCCACTGTCTGCAGGGAGAAAGGACATTCGGGCGTGTGTGGCCCTAACCCTGATCTCAGAGGACACGGAGAACAGGAGGGCAGGGAGCACGTGACTTCTGAGAACTGCGATGTCACCTTCGTGGCCTCGTGTCACCGTGCTGGCCCGCCAGAACATGAGTGACATGACGTTCAGATCCCAGGGTCGGGTGGAAGAGCCGGCGGAGTCCTTCTGCTGACCCTCTGTTGTCCAAGGGGAAGGCAGTCCATTCTGAGCGCATCCTCTTACCTCCTGTGAAAGGAAAATGTATTTTTCCTCTGCAGGCTTCGTGCAGCGGGCCATCGGCGGCACCCTCCCGAGCTTTGCTCACAAATACTAATGGCTACCGTTTGTAGAGTATGGAATGTGTGTCCCTCCCGTTCTGAGTGCTTCCAAGTATTACCACCACCTTGTTGACTGATGTTTCGTTCGTGCAGACATAGGGAATATAAAAACACTGCATTTCTTTTTTCCACCCTTCTGTGTTTCAGATTCATTTTCAGGGATTTGGGTAGATTTTTCCTTCAGATCTTATGGTACTGATGCAGCAGCTCAGTCATTCCGCCCCCACGTGGGACTGAGCCCTCAGCCAGCTCAGCCGGGAGGCTGGCCGCCTGGCGCTCGCGGTGCCACGGGAGCACGGCGCACTCATCAGCTGTGCTTTTCCTCTAGGATTATCCACGAAGATGGCTTCTCTGGAGAAGACGTGAAACAGTACAAGCCGGTCGTCTACAGCAACACCATCCAGTCCCTGGCAGCCATTGTCCGGGCCATGGACACTTTGGGCATCGAATACGGTGACAAGGAGAGAAAGGTAGGCCACTGAGCCCCGGGGCACAGCAATGGTAGACCCTGTCTCGGTACCCTACCGCGTCGGCCCGATAACGCCGGGCTGCCTGGTGGGAACGAGAGAGGCAGTGCCGTTGAGGAAAGAGCAGGCTGGGTATCCACCTGAGCCGGCACACCAGCCCACACCCGGCCAGTGCCAACAGGGGCCTCCCTGGCGGGCAGCCCTCCCCGCAAGGTCGCCCACAAAGATGACAGCCACACCACACCAGGGCTTATTTTGCAGATGAGAAAGGGTCGGTGGCTGTCCTAGGTTGGGATTCTCACCACATTGTACAGTACTTGCCCTCAGGCAACTAGCTTGAAGAGAGAACGTATTTCCTAAATCTAACAGCCATACCGGGCCACCATCCCCTCCGTAGGAGAGCTCTCTGTGCCTTGGTTGGGGGTGCGGCGGGGGCGGGGGGCAACCATGAGGATTGCCTCTCTCTTCCTTCGAGAGTTTTCTGCCTCTCAGGGGTGAGTCTGAGGACCCAAGGGCCCCCTTCCTGTGGGAAGTGGATGTCCTAGAACAGGGACTGTTTTTCACTTGAGTTTCCAGGCGTCTGATAAGTGGTGGATGGAAAAAGTATATAAAAGCCTTTTATTTGCAAACATCCGCATGAACTGTGAGACTGAACTTTATACAGCTACACTGGCAAAGCTAAACTAAAGGGAGAGAGGTAGGGAAAGCGGCATCGGGGGATTCTGTCCAGAAGCAGCTCTTGTCCCCTGGTAGGACTCCGAACCCCAGCATCCCTCTCCCCGTGACCTGGAGCTTGGAAGGGGGGAGCTGGTGGGGGCCACCAAGCGCCTGGGCCCCACCCACGCGGAGCCTGTGGATGGAGAGCCCCAGTCTCTGGTGACTGTGTGACTTGCTTATGCATTACACATGTGTCCTGTCTTTGCTGAAACTCACCTCCGTCCCTGTCCTCACCTTCTCTGGGTCCGATAAAGCATCTGTGACAGATAGATTTAGATGTAAAATTCAGTATTTTCTGCACCAAATTCTAATTCCACGGTACAGCGTCGTCACAGCTCAGACATTGGGCCCTCCAGGTACAGACAGATTGGGTGACAGAGTGTGTCCAAGGCCAGCAGGGCTGGGGACGCTGGGCGCTGGCAGGAGGGCCTGTCCCTGCCCCTCCAGGAGACCGAGTCTGGAAGCCAGCGCTGCAGAGGAAGCCGTTCTCCCCAGGGCCCCGGCTGTGGCGCGGGTCAGGGAGCCAGGGCCTGTGGAGAGAGAGGCACTGCTGGTTCTCCAGCCTGGTTTCCTATAAGCACCGGCCAAGGACTCCCAGTGAACAGGCGCTCTGCTGGCTGCTGGGGCTGCAGAATGAGCGCAGAGGGAGCGGTGCCCGGAGAAAGCAGACGGTCAGCAAATACCCACTCAGATCATCACAGCAGCCCAGGCAGTCGTCAGACTTCACTCCTTTCAGCAGCAATGGCCGCAGTGGTAACAAACAGCTACCGTTTATTGAGCACCTCCTGGCTGCCAGGCACTGTGCTAAGCACTTTACATGTAGTAACTCATTTTAACTAACTCAGGCATTCACGCCCGGAGCAGGAAATGCCTGGTCTGATCTTCAGACTGGGGCCAGGCTCTCTGTCTACATTTTAGCCAAAGAGAGAGCACGGGGCCTGAGTCTCAGTTGTCCAGAAGGCAGACAGTGCAAAAGGCTCGGGTGTCCACAGCGCGCCTTTACACACACACACACACACACAGCCTTCGAGAACTTCCAAGAGTGTGCGCACTCACCAACATGCCCACCCCCCAACCAGCCCAGCCTTCCCCCAAATCTCCTGCCCTGATTATGACCCAGAAGAGTCCGTGTAACTTTAGAATGCTTTTCTTCTTTGGTTTTGGAAAACACTAATTGTTCCTGTGGGTTTTTTTCCTCCGTTTTATTATCCTGAATAAGGAGATGATTGGGAATCTCTGGGAATGTAACATATTAAGGGCTACACTGCAGGGCTCCAGGGGTGTCTGGGGCTGCTCCTCTCTGTGGTTTCCCAGCCCAGATGGCCCTCAAGTAGGAGGCCAGGGACGGCTGCAGCGGGAAGGGAGAGCAGGAGCGGAGAGGGGACTCCGTGGAGAGCCCGCCGGACCCGGTGGAGCTGGTGCCCAGCTCTGCTACGGCAGATGGCATCATGGCAGGCCCCTGACCCACCCCCAGGATGGCACAGGCTCGTCTGGCACAATCCTCCTGGCTGGCAAATGCCTCCAGGCACTTGGGCACCTCCTTCTGTGTCATGTCACCTGCGAGGAGCAGGGAAGGAACGTTGATACAAGACTCAGGCCAAAGTGAGCGGGGCAACTGGAGGAGGTGCGGATTTGCAGTCTGGGGAGCTGGGCACAGGGACCCCCTTATATCAATCTGTGGGGGGTGGGGGAAGCTACTTTAGACTCGGTAGCCAGGGAAGGTTCCCAGAACCGGAAGGGAAGGGACAATTGTGATAAAACTTGAACTTGAGAAAGAGCCAGCAGTTGGAGAATGAGGGGACAGAGGCTCCAAGCAAACACCAAGGACTGGAGCGAGGGGCGTGTTGGAGGAGAGAAATCCTCCGTTCAACCTGAACTGCACCCTGGGGCGGGGGAGGGGCCCCAGGGTGCTGGACACCTGCCGCTGGCACCTGTCGCTGCCCAGGGGCCCTGGCCCCAGGGCTGGCTCTCCCACTCCTCTCTTAGGTCCCCGAAGGCTGCCCACCCAGGATCTGCAGTTGGGATGTTGGGAGAACTGCCCACGCCAAGCAGACCCAGCTTGGTGTCCTAGTCTCTAAAGAAAAGATCTCCTTCCCTCTCTTGGCTCCCCTCTTGCCATCGTCCCCCCTCCCATCACGGGGTGTCTGACGGAGGACAGCCCCGCACCCAGTGCCTGCTTGGGCCAGCCAGCTTTGGGCTGTCCACTCTAAGAAGCATCTAGAAGTTTCCTCGCTGTGCCTCATTAGAACAAACTGTCCCTCACTCCTCCTGGCAACTGGCCTGCCACCTGTTCCGGCCCCTAGTGGAGGGAGGGCGGACTGACCGCTCCCTCGGCCTCTCTGTACTGTAGACTCACCTGAGGCCACGTGACTGTGTGGGAGCCCACCCCTGAAAGAGCCTTCATGTGGGGCAGACAGCAGGGGCCTCCCCACCGGCCTGGGGCTTCCACACTCCATGCCCCAGCCTCACCTGACCACAGACCCCTCCCCAGAGACACCGGGCACCCCCACGCCTCCAGCCCTTATCTCAGGCCTCACCCTTTCCTTCAATGTCCTTCTCTTCTTCTCTTCCCTCTGGCCCCCTCCCCTTCAGCAAGGAGCAGCTCAGCACCCCCCTCTTCCAGGAAGATTCCCCTCCATCCCCCAGACCACAAGGCTCAGCTCTGCGTTTCCTTCCACTGGGCATGCGTCCCCTGCGCTGGTGTGAAGAGTGCTTGTCTGTGTCACTCTTTCCTTAGAGCAGCGACCCTTACACGTTAGGGTCACAACCCATGTGTGCAGCCGATGACAGCCACAGCCTTCTCTGCAGAGCACGCGTGAGGAGATTTTGCGTGCAATCTCAGGGGGCTCTGGAACACAGAGAGCCCACCCGTGGAGCCTAGAATAAGAACTCCTTTATCATTTAAGCTCTTTCTCTGCTCAAGGCCTGTGTCATTCATTTTTGGGTTACCTCCTCACCATGACAGCCAGCACAGTGCCCAGCACGTAGTAGGTCTTCAAAAATAATCCCTTGAGTGGAATAGCATTTCTAATTCTTCCAGTTGTAGGTGAAAAAAAAATACCTGTAATTTCATCACTAAATGAGTAGATGTTGGTTGAATGCCTACTATGTGCAGGCTTTGGGCTAAGCCCTGTGTAAAGATTCAAAGGTATGTGATATGGGGCCTTTAAGGAGCTGGTCATCTTGGGAAGACAGGACTGAATGAGCTCGCTCATTCCACAAGATGGTCAGGGAAGGCTTCTTGGAGGAAGTGAGGCTGGAACTGACCTCAAAACAGAGGTGTGGCCTGGCAGGTGTGGGCGAGGAAAGGGACTCGAAGCAGGGAGGTGGGTTGGTGGTGACCGAAGGTTTGGTTGACAGAGGAGGCCAGTGGCCAGAACAGAGGCTTAGGATGTGGGCCAGGTGTGAGAAAGCTAAAAGATCCCCTTAGGTCCAGGTTGGGCGGGCCTTGGAAAGAATGCCAAGGACTTTGGGTTTTAGCCTATGGGGGGTAGGCAGCCATCGGCAAATTTTGAGCTGGGAGGGACGGCTAAAAGCGAGCTTAGGGAACTGGCATGGTGGCATGCACAGGAGGGACCAGTGCAGGGAGAGACTGAAGGTGGGTGGGGACCATGGTGATTGACCACATGCCGGGGTTCTCGATGGGGACCGGAAATGAGCGCAGTAGAGTGGTGTGGTAACAGAAGAAAAAGGGACTGGGGACTGGCAACAGGGGCAGAAGGCTAAAGGTCAGGAAACCAGCACTGTGGGGGGACCAGCCTAGGTGACTGGGGGACAAGGCGAAAGCCAGGAGATGGGGCCAAATACGGCGCGTGAGCTTTCAACCCGGCGGGTTTCCAGGTGGGGTGATTGATCCCCAGGTGGACGGGCTCAGAACTGAAGCTTTCTGTTTTCATGGTCCAGGGCCTGCTTTAAACCACAGACACGAATTAAATTATTAACACTAACAGGTCCCTATGCAGTGCGTGCCATTGTCCCCATTTTACAAGTGACTTGCCCAAGGCCATGCAGTGCAGAATAGGTGCAAATGTAGTACAGGAACCCAACCCCAATGAAACTGCAGTCCACAGGGTTCAGGTCCAGAGCAGAATCCCACCTCAGCGGGCACCGCACAGTCGGGCAAAACGCAAAATCATTAAAAGAACCCCTATTTTCCCTAAGTCTCTCTAAAAGGATGGAAAGGGACCCAAAGGACAACACCCGCTACCTTTCTGTCTGCCTCGTGTCTGTCCTCCCTGCCCACTCTCCTGGTCTGCTCCTCTCCCCATGCTCCCCAGAGACCCTCTCTCCCACCTTTTCCCTCCCTCCTCCTTCTCTCTGCCTGTGAGGGGGTCCCTCTCTTCCTCTCCCTCCCTCCCTTTCTTCATCACTTCCCCCCTTTCCTCCTGCTTCTTCTCCCTCCATCTCTCCTTTGTTCCCCTCTCCTTCTTCCCTCCCTTTCTCTCCTCCTCCCTCCTTCTCCAACTTCTTTCCTCCTTCTCTCCCTCCTCACTCTCCTGCTCATTATCCTGTAAACTGCCTTAGCCTTTCAAAGCTGAGTCCCTCCCCTTCCTCTGTCCCCAGCCCGGCTCTACATCTGCATCACAGAACCACAGAGCCTGGTCTGGCTAAACTGTTCTAAACACAGACGCTGGGAGAAGGATGGGGACTGGACCATTACAGGGTTAGAAGGTCCACTTAGAAAGTCTGTGAACCATCCCATCCCTTGTCAGTCGATGTACGCACACACGCACACATATATAAACACACAAGGGTGTATGTACTTGTATGCATAGAATGTATTATTAGCTAATGGGACAGTAGCGAAGAACTCATGCTGTGAACTTGGGTGAGGTTTTCTTCCGCTGAAAATACTCCTGTTTACTTTTTTTTCACCATTGGTGCATATGCCTATTTCTCTCACTAAATTATAAGTCCTTGAAGGCTAAAATGTAGATCTTGCTCATCTGGTGCAAGTAATAGCTTATGAAAAAAAAAAAAACTCGCCCATCGATTAAGAAGTCTAGAGGTACAGCTGCAGGTGAGGCTTGATTCAGCAGCTCAGGTGCCATCCTGGCTTCTCTTCGTCTCCTCACTCTGTCCCGCCGTGCAGTCTTCACCTTAGACTCCGCAAAGTCACCCCCTCACCTCGCAAGGCAATGGTGGTGCAGGTGAATTCTTTGCACCCTGCCACCACACCTGACCCAGCAGTAGCCTGAGACACCAGGTATGCCCGTGTGGTCTCTTCCCCCAGCCACCGGGGTCCTGGGGGAGCCACTCTCTCTCCTCGGCCCCAGCAGGGTCACATGCTCATCCCTAAAGCAGTCACTGTGACTAGGACAGTGCAGCACTGTGACTGGCCAAGAGGCTCCTGGGATGAGAGTGAATTCCCCAAAAGAAGTTACCTGTTGGTGTTGGGTGCGGTTCTGGTTCCAGGCTTGGCGAATCCAGAGAACTGCTGCTACACACCCCATCCCCCCACCCCAGCTCCTGACTTCAGCCCTTTCTGGATATTCTGACCCCTACTCCCTCAACCTCCACCCCAGGCCTCAGTTTCCTCAGCTGTAAAATAGGGATGATTCTATACTTATGATAACCAAACACATGGACAGGGAGCGCTGGCGAGGCAGCACGCTCCTCCAGACACAGCACGACCGCAGTGCTGCCGCTGACCTCCACGGGCCCTTTCTGGCCCAGACAGCCGGCGCGCATGGCCCAGCTCCCCAAGTCTGGGTCTTTCATCGTCCTCCCTCCCTGATCAGCCCAGGAGCACTGCTGCCCCGTGAGCAGACACTCACTAGGAGCATTTGCGCTACCAGACTCCCCTCCCCATTATCTCTGGTCTGAGGTCCCCAGGGCACGGTCCTGAAATAGCTTGCTGCCAAATTAGGCCCAGCTTTTCCAGCTCTGTGGATGCGCCCCCTCCCCCTTCTTTCCCAGCCCTCTGTCTTCCTTCCTGTCACACTTCCCTGCCTGGTGCAGAGACCAGCTGGTCCCCGTGGTGAGAACTGGCGGAGGAGAGGAAGGCGCTCTCCCAGCCCAGGGTGGCTGCTGGGGGCCTGGGCCCAGCCAGGGGCCCTGCTGCGGTTTCCAGGGTCTGCGTTGTGCACCTGGGTGGTAAAGTACCCTGACCCCCAGATAATACCCACCCCCCAACCACCCCACCCGGAATCAAGTCCAAGAGCTCGGCTCTGAGGCCAGAGCTGGGAACTCCGATGCCACACATGGTCACCCAGCCTGTCAGCAGGCGAGGCCATGGTGCTGACAGCCACGAGGCCTGGTCTGCCCCTGTTGAGGCTCATTCTGTGCCCTTCACTGGCTCCTGGGGGCTTGCCAGCCACAAGGACAAGTGGG
This sequence comes from Micronycteris hirsuta, assembly GCA_004026765.1. Taxonomy (NCBI): domain Eukaryota; kingdom Metazoa; phylum Chordata; class Mammalia; order Chiroptera; family Phyllostomidae; genus Micronycteris; species Micronycteris hirsuta. The sequence goes on along the minus strand of PVJI01002702.1, from coordinate 36,206 downwards.
TGGAAAGACGGCTCCATTGTCACCGTCAGGAGCGTGCCAGGAAGCAAGCCCAGAGCACGCCCTTGGGCACAAGTCTCCAGGCTGGGTGGGAAGGGGAGAATCAGGCCTGCCCTCTGGAAGGAGGCTGGTTCCTCTTGGGTAAAGGGGGGGGCAGGAAGCAGCCCTGATCTCATGGGCCACATGGCCCCGTGGGTGGGGAGAAAGGCCAGCATGGGGCCAGTCTTCCTTCACTGCGGCTCTGGCCCTGGAGGGGCAGGGGCCCCTTCTTCCTGGGGCCCCCAGAACTCAGCATGGAGGGGCTGGGCTCGTCGGCAGGTGAGGGCCCACCCTGACCCAGAGGAGCGCCAGGCCGCAGCCCCGTGGCAGAATACTGGCCCTTTGCAGGAAAGCTGGGCTCCAGGGCCAGCCCAGCTCCCTGTGGCTGTGTGACCTCAGACCAGTCCCTTGTCCTGCAGGGTCCTACAGAGGAACCAACTGGCTTCTAAGATCCCCCCTCCACCCAACCCCACCATTTCAGTTCTATAAATCCCAGAAACTTCTATCAATTCTTCTGGCAGAACTTAATTGCTAAGTTTAGGTGATTGCCCAACACGGGTCTCTTCCTTTGTATCCAAAAGAAAAGGAAACTTGAATTTCAGAGGCAGGGCCCATGCACACAGTTGGAGACTGACTAGTCCCCAAGAGGGAGTTGGTATTGGGACAGCCCACAGCCAGTGAGCGCCTGAGGCAGCCCGCACTGGAGGGAGCCCTCTGTGCACCTCCCACTGCCCCCCACCCTGGGTACGTATGGGCATGGTGCCAGCCCAGCAGACCACTGAGCCATGGGAATGATGCCACTAATCGAGCAGAAAAACACTGTCAAGTGCTGCCATTGCTGCATCTGTGTCAAGGGTAACTGTGTCTCGGGGTGGCATGGGGAGATGACTGCCCGTGGGAAGCTGTCAGGTTGGGTCTGATCAAGCTGGAAGGGTCCCTGGGTGGCGGGGAGAGGGAAGGTGGATTTCAGGAGCTGTTTGCTTGATGAGCAGGAGGTGGCAGCACAGAGGGAGCAGGCTGGGCGTGGGGGTGTGATGCCTTTGGGCACTGTCGCAAGCCCGGTGCACACATTTCAGTGATCCAAGCCCAGAGCACATAGGCAGAGGTCCCGGGGCACCCTCGGGACACCTGGAGCTCAGAGCAGTGGGAAGCGCTGCCACTGAGTACCCGGCAGACCCTCGGAGTGCTCTCCCGGCCCTGGTCAAGCCCCCAGACAGCTGCAGCATGCTCACTCCCCCATTATCTTCGTGCTGGGCCAGAGCCAGCGTGAGCCTTTACAAATGCATACTAATGCATGTCTAATCCCCCCGCTTAGAAGCCCTAGTGCTGCCCTTGGCCTGTGGGATAGGGGATGGAGCCCTGCCCCAGGGTCTGCTTCTGAAGCTGTAAATGCTGCAACCTCACCACCCCGGGGCTTTGTGGGGGCTGCAGCCTCTGCAGGAAACAGCCTCCTCCCTCTCCGTGCCCCCCCCCCAGAACTGGGCTCCACTGCCCACACTCTGGGAAGCCTTTTCTGCCCAGCCCCCAAACCAGGCTGGGCTTTTGGTCTGGACACTCTCAGAGCCCTGGGGGCTCACTCTAGGGCCTTGTCACAGTCAGAAATGTGTGCGCACGGATGTTCGATCAGTGTTTGAAGACCACCGGCACCGCGTGCTCACCGACACATGTGATGCTTTGCCGGCTCCACCCCGCTGCCTCCTCAGAACCACCTCAAGAGATTCTGGTGTTTTGCCTGCCCGGTGCATAAAACAGAGCCAGGATTTGCCCTCGGTGTGTCTGAATGTGCATGGCTCGTGGGCAACAAGTCTACCCCTGCTGTCCTGCAGGGTGAATGTCTGCTCTGGGAGGGGCCCCGTGTCATTGAAAAATACTAAGAAAGCGCCGGTGCCTCCCTAGGACTAAGTCCCAATGTGGCCGCGACAGAAGTGCATTGATGCTCCAGAATACGCCCGCCCTCCCCTGCTGTAACAAACACCCCAAAATCTCAATGGCTCCACTCAGGACAGGAATGGGTCTCAATCACCTCACAGCGCAGAGGGAAAGGTGGGGGTGGGGTGCTCTGGGGCATGCGGTCAGGGTCAGGAGCCGGCCCCTCTGCTTCAGGGTCTCCTGCTGGACTCCTGGCATCGGGCCAGCAGACAGAGGAAGGAGGACACGTGGAAAGCTGTCAGGGAAGTTTGGGGGGCCCGGACACACTCCTTTGGCCAGAACTTGGTCACACAAGGGGTTCTGGGAAATGTCTAGCCGTGACCTCAAGAAGAAAAGTCAAAATGCTCTTGTCCACAGGGGGGAAAACAAACACAAAAATACCCCAAACGCTGCCCCTCCCAGGTCCTCTGCCGGGCGGTAGATTCTTGCTGCTGTCTCTCTCCAAAACGCCGGGGCACCTTATGGTGACCAAGCTTCAGATGCACCCCAAGTACGGACCATTTGCTCATCTCTTCATCTGTGGTGGGCATTGGGGTTCTTCCCATTCTAGGGTCACTGTGAATAAGAGCGCTGGGACGCCAGTGTGCAGGGTGTCGTGGGGACACACCTTTTTGCTTCTCCTGGTGGACACCCAGGAGTGGAACCCCTAGGTCATACGGGGAGGGAGTGTGTCAACTTGATGAGAAGTGCCCAAACTGCTCTCCAACTGGCCGTGCTATTCAGGACGTGCGAGAGTTCCGCCGTCCCTCGCTGTCATCGGCACTTGGCATCATCCCTCTGCCATTAGCTCTTCCCGTTGGCATGCAGTGCCATTCCCTGGTGCTTTTCACTGGCATTCCCCAGATGACTGTTGATATTTAGCAACTTTTAATGTGCCTTTTGATCCTGTATCTTCTTTTGTAAAGTATCTGTTCACACCTTCTATTGTTTTCTTTCAATGGGTTGTTTGCCTTTTTGTTAATGAGTTGTGAGAGTTTTGTAAAGATGCATCCTGGGTATGGGTTTTTGGTCCTCAGACACAGGGATTGTGGGTATTTTCTCCAGTCCACGGCTTGCCTTTGAACGTTTCTAAGTGGATTAGCTAATGCACGTGGATGTGTTGCCTCTCAAGCTCCCACCCCTGAGCGTCGGGAACCCTTTCTAGTTATTTCGCTTTGGCTGTGCGGTGTCTCTCTCTGCAGGGAAAGCGGTGGCATGCCATGAGGGGGTGAGCTAGTGGACTCTGGGGTCAGGGAGTCCTGGGTCCAAGTCCCAGCTCCACGGCTTGGCCTCTGCCCTCTGGGTCTCGCTCTTCTGGTGTGTGAAATGGGGACAATAACTAGTCTTCTCTTCGGGCCACCGCGCAGATTACGTGAGATGATGACTGTGAAGCGCTGAGCAAGGGCACGGAAAAGCTGAGCGGTACCTGGTGGCACTCGGGTCGCTGAGGCCTGGCAGCAGCCCAGCCCTGACCCAGGCCGCAAAACCAGGACGCACAGAGCCGACTTCTCCCAGCTTCGTTCTTCACGTCGCGAACACCGCCTTCCTCCAAGTTACTCAGGCCAAAAACCAGGGATGCCTCCTGCCCCTCCTGTGTCCCACTTCCTGTTCCAGAATGGCTGCCACCCCTTCCCATCTCAGCCCAGGCCCCTGCCCCCGCAGGCCTCCTTCCTTCCCCAGTGCTGCCAACGCAGCGTCTCCCCCTTCGGCCCCGCCCCCCCATCCTCTACCCTGCATGCTGCTGCCACCATTGCCAAAGAAATCAGAAACACAGGGCTCCTGCCGTGAGTGTTTGGGGGACCCCTCGGCAAGGGCAGGGCTCTGCTGTCACTTGCTTCTCTGGGTATAAATAACAGGCTCTATTCTTAGCCCACCAGCAGTCCGCGCCCGCCCCTGCCTTCAGAGCCGCCTTGGCTGTCCTCTCTGGAGTCGGGCCATGCCTTGGCCTTTGGCAGGGCCCATTCCTTTGATACGTGATCAGAAAACTCAATTAAAAAACCAATTACTGATTTCCTGAGCTTTACAAGGGAGACATGAAAGTTTGATTAAGTTTGAATTCCTGTTTGGCTGATTGCCAGCCAAGGCCAAATGGACTTGTGGGAAATTTCTGTTGTGGGTTCTGTTTTGTTTTGTGACTGTGCCCTTAGTGGGTGGGTGCAGCACATTGATTTGGTGTTCTGGGCCGCCCCCCGCCCCAACTTGCTGAATGGCTGTTCCCGTTGTGATGCATGAAATGTAAATCCCCCAAAGACCCGTTGCCAGGGTGAGGGGCTCCAGAACGGAGCTCAGCTAAACAAAGCCCTTCAGTGTGGAAGGCAGAAGCATTTGTTCCCCATGCGGAGCGGGGTTGGAGCGGCCCGACAAGGCTGCGTTCAAGGTCGCCGCACAAACAGGCACACACGAGTGGCTCGCTGGTCGCTCTGCAGCCGTCTCCGCGGTGTGTCTGGGCTCTGACCACCACCAGCTCCCACCCAGGGATCAAACATGCCACCACTGCGGCCGAGGACAAGGGGTCAAATGACTACAGCCCTTTGGGAGTTCCTCTGCCCAGGTAGTCACCTCTCCCCAGAGCCTGCTGGGCCCCAGCAGCGAGGGCCCAGGGCAGGTGGGGGCCAGAAAGCAAACCCTTGTCTCCAGCCAAAGCAGCGGGCGTTTTCAGATGCTTCTGGGAGACCATGCAGAGCCTGACCGGGCTCCAGGTCGGAGTCTGACAGGTTCTGGGAGCCGGGTTTCTTCTCCAGGGATAAAATGAGAGAACCCCAGTTCTTTGGAAGCTGTCATCACCCCAGAACTCTCCCTACAAGGGGTTTATTATCCGAGGGTGGAGCTGGGCCCCATTCACATGTGTCTCCCCCACCCCATGCCGAAAATGCCCCACGTGGCAATGGAGCCCTTTGGGTTTTAAAGACTTTTAGGTCTCCAGGAATCCTGGTTCAAGTACTGATGCCTCTGGCGGGGGAAGCTTCTCCCAGTGGGAATTAGCCGTCATCTGACTGAGAAAACAGTCTGTAGGAAAGGACCTGCGATCCATGTGCCCAGAGTGGGGTCAAGTAAACTCCACCTGCCTCCCAGCGGAGTCAAGGCCCCACCCCGGAAAACATTCACCCCTCGGGTGACCATGTGGTGCCCCACACCTGACAAGCACTCACAGTCTGCCCCTCACCCGCACAGCAGCCTCACAGGGGGCCCACCTTCACCCCCGGTTGAGGCGACCAAGGCTCAGAGAGGCCAAGTGCCTTGCCCAGCGTCCCACTGGTGGTAAGTGCAGACTTTGGACTTGGGCCTGAGACTTCTGAGTCCATCCCAAGCCGCTTCCTCTGCACACACAGAGGTCACGGGCACTGTGCACCTGCTTCTTTAATTGGCTTGCTCGCTTGTGTGGTTTTTTTTCCCAATAAGGTGAGCATTTTTTCTAAGGTTCGAATTTGGGTTGTTTCCCATCCGTGGTTGTTTGTTGTTGTTGTTGTTTTTAAAGACACGGATACAGCTTCCTGGTGGGGTTGTAATTAGGAAATTCCGGGTTAGTCATCTAGGCAGAATTGACAAATAACTGGGCAATGCTGGGTGGAGTACTTCTCCCCCTCTTTAGAAATTCAGGTTTTGCTACGTTGGGGGAGAGGAAGATGGGAAAAAGGTGCGCAGCTGTGCCGGGCCCTGGAGGGCAGGTTCCCTCCTTTATGTAGAACTAGACAAGTTTTTAAAAAGTTATCTTCATGTAGGACGGTTTTTTAATATGTGCGGACATGAGGTAGCGTGGGAAGGGGGAGGGACACGGGAAGGAGGACACCCGGCCGGTGGGGGGCCCAGGCTTTGACAGGAAGGGGATCGGCGCCTGGGCGGGGGAAGGGTTCCTGAAGCAAGTGCTTGGACAGACCCACTGTCGCCCCCGCCACCTGCACTGCCAGGTGACAGTGACGACAGCAGGACACCGACAACCCCCTGCGTGTGGGGCACACGCAGGCCAGACTCCGGTGCTCCCGCTCTTGTCCTAAGCGACACCCTTCCTTTAGTGGGGGTACGCTTCCTTTAACAGGAGCCCAGAAAACAAGCCTCTAGCCCATCTGGCCCATGGTTGCCCAGACATTAGAACAAGACCAAAGTGTAGGGTTTGATTTTTGTTTAAGTGAGTCAAATAAAAGAAACATATATTACTCACAGAAGGCCAGGGGTCAGAGACAGATGGGGCGGGACTTATGAAAGCAGAACAGAAAGGCCTGGAGTTTGGGAGAGCTTGCCGGATCCGTGTGAACTCGGGAATGGGATTATGCTCTTGTTACAGAGAAGGGAGCTGAGGCTCAGAATGGTCGAGTGACTTGCCCATGGTCACACAGCTGACAGGTCGCAGAGCCAGGACCCAGACCAGGCCTGGCTGACAGGCGGCAGCCTGAGCCAGGCTCAGAGCCCCAGGCCCAGGGAACGCTCTCACCTCCGCGCTCCCGGCGAAGCCCTTGGTGCTGGCTGGCGCGGGGTCGGCCAGGCTTCCTGGGATGCTCCGTTGGAGAAGGAAAGCTTTCCTGGCTCCTTACTGAAGGGTTTGTGGAGGCAAATCCGCTCTGGGGAGGTGGGGCCCGGGGCCTGCTTCCTCCAATCAGCCGCTTCCTGTCCTGTCCAACAGAAGCCTTTTCAGAGAGGCCACAGTGAGGACCCTTGGGACCCTCCTCGGCCAGCTCCGCCCACCCCAACGGGCCCTCCTCTCCTCACTTCCCTTTCTTCCCTGGTCTCTCCCAGCTCTTCCTTGTTTCCTTCCTTTCTCATCTCTGAATCACTTTTTCCAGTAAGCTGTCAATTCGGTCTGTCGAATAAACTCCTTGAATGATTTCGGAAAGCCTCCCTCTGATAACGGAAGCCTCAGAGATGGAAAAACATTTATATTTATGTGGGTCTAACGTTTCAGAATATTATTAAATTTGCCTGGGAGCAAGCAGAGCGCCCTCTTCCACACAGTAGAGACAGTGAGGGAACAGATCTTCAACGGGATGGAAATACCGTATTTTTCAGACTATAAGACACATCTAGGTTTTAGAGGAGGAAAATAGGAAAAAAGTTTTGAAGCAAAAAATGTGGTAAAATATTTTACCCGCTCCTGCCTCCTGTGACCCTGCTCCACCGCCCACCCCCCGCAGCGAGCCAAGTAAGCTACATTCGGACTATAAGATGCACCTCCCCGCCCCCCCCGCCCCCGTTTTCCTCCCAAGTGGGAGGGGTAGTGCGTCTTATAGTCTGAAAAATACGGTCGTCACACAAGCCACGTGGTCGGGCTCATTCTGCACTGGGAGAAGCCAGCCCAGCTGACCCAGACGATCAGAACCAATCTTACACCTTTGAAGCCATTCGGCCCGTGTTTTACCTCAGCCAGCTTCCTGATCAGGAATTCTGGGGCTGCAACCCCAGAAAGAAAAGGCACAGCCCGCCCACCAGCCTACCTGCTGTGGGACGCCCCCCCCCCAAGCCCGTCTCCTGATTTCATCACTGCATACTGAGTTACTGAGTCCTCACCCGCCCTGTGTCCCCAACTTTTATATTTATGGCTTGACCTGGCATTTCCCTTTTCTTACACGTCCCAAATTATTAAAAACAGCTGTTTTATAATTGATCGAATGAATCATGGAAAACATACTTATTTTCCGTCTATAAATAACTCCACCTAAAATAAATAAAATCTTTTTTCAAGTAATGCTTGAGCCTCGAAGTACCCGCTGAGCTAAAGCCAGCCCTAAATAAAATCTTTTTTAAAAATTCCACCTAAAATTCTTCTGGGAGAATAAGGTGCTGTGACGAGCCTCCCGCACGCACCCGGGGCACGTTGCCTTGCTCCCCAGCCTCGGCTCGCGTACCGTCCGGCACCATCTCCGGAACTCCCCCTGGCCTGACGCAGGACCTCTGAGGTTGGTCAGCAGGGTCCGTGGAAAAGGGCCACGGGGATAGTAAGCAGCCTCGGACCACCACCTCTGGCACTTCCAGACAGTTTCACATCATGGCGCCCTGCCTTTGGTGTGCCCAGCTCTGTGCCCATCCCGTGGCCAGAGCAGGGCGCACTGGGGAAGACGCAACTCCGGTCCCACACAGAGCGATCAGAGGCTTGATTTCAAGACGCCTAATCAGCAACTGACTGCTGCCATTCAGAGTCCAGTGTAGGACCTCAAGCAGGTGTGGAGCTGGGGCAAAGCCCTCCCAGAGCAGAGATGCTCAGGTGACAGGTGTGCCCAGGGGTGCCCCTCCTGTGTTTGCTGAAGGTGCCGTCCAGGTGCCATGGCTCTCTACGCAGACCTGACATGGGAAAGGGGGGCGGGGAGACCATCCTAGAGGAGGCCAAGCCTGAGTCAGCATCTTGGGCGCTGAAACCTGGGGTAGGGGTTTCACCCCCTGGGGCCAGAGAGCCACTCCTGACTCTCTTTGTGGTTGCGTGCTCACTGCAACGTCCCCAAGTGTGATGGTCAACGGTGACCTCAGAGATGGTCGCATCCAAAGAGTGGCACACGTGTGGCTTGGGTGCCACTACTGACCACCAGCCCCTGTCCCAGCGTCACTGTGGCTCTGTCACTGAGCCTGGCCTCCCAGACTCCGTGGGGCAGCCACCACAGTGGGTCAGGGCAGGCCCTCAGGCCGGAGCCAGCACGCGTCTCTGATCTACCCAGTGCAGCTCCCTCATGTCACAGAGCCTGGCAGGGAGACGACCTGGAAGGCCACCGAGGAGAGACCACCTATACTGCTCCCAAGGCTTCTAGCCCCCAGGTGCAGTGCTTTTCGGCTTTTTCCCTTCTGAGTTCATTCATTCAGCAAATGCTGACGGAGCACCTGCTGTGTGCTCAGCCTGGTGGTGGGTCCGGGACACAAGGGGGAGCCTGACACAGGGGCTCAGGGTCCAGCGGACAGACCGGGAAAGGTTCCCTAGAAGGCGGTGAGAGCCACGCTCGGTGCCTCCCTCACCAGAGGGGCAGTGGTCCTGCAACCCGGACTTCGAGAGCTCCTTGCGCCCCCCACCACTTGATTCTCAGGGGCTTTGCCCACCGTGCTGGACACCTGTGTCCTCTTCGCTCCTTGCTGGAGTCCTTGCTCCAGATTCCCGTCTCGTCCCCAGGGTGGCTATCTGTGGCCACCGCGGGCAGGCAAATGACAGGTCCTTCTTCAAGCCAGCACACTAGCGATGTTCACCATTTGGTCAGTGGGCTCAGGGAGACACTGATTTTCTGTTCATGAAAGTTTTTATTGTTCAAAATAAGGGCTATATTAGATGCATTGAACTTAACATCACGTTTGAACTTTTTGGAGGCTGGCTTTCCTCCCCATCACTTGTAACGAGAGAAGACTGGTTCCTCCCACTGAGGGGGGAGCCTGTAGGGGCATCATGACAGAGTCAGGCTCGGAAGTCCGTTTCTCAGGTCCTTTTCTTTTAAATGCAAGTGAGATAGATAGAGAGAGAGAGAGAGAGAGAGAGAGAGAGAGAGATCTGTCACTATATATATTGCCCCGACCTGGGACCGACCAGGGACCAAACCTGCAACCCAGGCATGTGCCCTGAGTGGAAGTAGAACCTGCAACCTTTTAGTTTATGGGACAACCCTCCAACCAACTGAGCTGCACTGGCCAGGGCTTTTTTTTTTTTTTTAATGAAGGCAAACATTCTCCACTTTCCTGTAGTTCACGTTCTTTATTCCATTTTCATTGATGACATTACAAACAAGACAGATTCTTAAAAGGAATATTAGAGGGTCTGGAATTAGATAATGCAACAAATCCCTCCACCCCTGCAAACAGCCCTATGTGCCCGTGATGTGGTTTCAGAATTTCACTGACCACCCACCTCAGGCTGGAGAGCTGGCCGGTCCCTGGCCCACGGCCCACGCTTGCCTGCTTGTGGTTGAGTCCGTATTCAGCGGACGCAGGCAGGCGCCGAGGGAGGGCGCCCTCCTCTCTGATTGCTCTGGGGCACCCAGGGCAGCCTCCCATTGCAGTTCACTCCCAGGTGGCTCTGCTCCTGTCCTGACGGAGCTGCCCGGTAACGCAATCCTCCTGGGCTGCCCACTGAGCCGAGCAGAGGCCTCGAGTACAAGCTCTGGGCCGGCTCTCCCCTGGCCTTCCCACGACAAGGAGGTGGCCCTTGGTGCTTACCTCAACGCATGGCCTAGCATTCATTCATCGCTTCTTTCATTCCGCAAGCAGCACCTTGTACATGAATTACCAGAGTCAGAGAAGCAGACTCTGGCCCTGCCCTTACGGACCGCACAGTCTCCCGAGGAAGGGACAAACGAAGGTGACATTTTAGTCTACGAGGAAAGAAATAGGGAGCAGGAGAACTGCACCTTGTGATGGGAGCTGGTAAAGAGAAGAAGGCTGGCCTGGGACCAGCAGGGGGCGCCTGCTTTAGATGGGGGAGGGGTGCTGCCAGGGAGAAATCTCTCTCCGGGGTTTTATTTAAACTGAGACTGGAAAAACAAGGAGCCATTCTCACCAAGATGTTCGGCGGCAGGACAAGCCAGTGCAAAGGCCCTGAGGTGGACATGAGCTTGTCAGGTATGTGCAAAGCCTGGAAAGGGAACAGGGTAGCTGGCAGGTGGCAAGTGAAGGCGAGGGGCCGCAGGGTGGAGTTCAAGGGGAAGTAGGATCCAGACCCTACCCAGCCTTGGAGATAGAGTTTGGAATGATGGAGAGCGAACCCCGACTGCAGGAGAGCCCCGCTGAGGGCTGTATCGGTTTGCAGGGCTGCCGTAACTGAGGACCGCGGGCTGCGTGGCTCCGACAGCGGGAACTGATTTTCTCATGGTTTTGGAGGCCGGAGGCCGAGACCGAGGTTCCCTGAGAATGTGTTTCTCCGGGGGCCTCTCTCCTCAGCTGGTAGACGGCTGTCTTCTCATCTGCTCACGTGGTCGTCCCTCTGCCTGTGGCCTAATCTCCTCTTATAAAAACACCGGTCCTTATGGAATAGGACTGCCCCGATGACCTCATTTTAATTTCATGACCTCTTTAAAGGCCCTGTCTCCAAACATAGTCACATTCCAATGCACTGGCGAGTAGGGTTTCAACCCATGAATTTTGGGGCAACACAATACCACCCGTGACAGGGACCTTCCCTGATCTACTACCCTCTGAGAATGGGGTGGGTTTGTGTGTGCAGACTCACAGTGCCTGGAGGCCAGAGGAGACTGCGCCCTCTGTTGGAAGGGAAGATTAGCAAGTGTTTAGGGGTGTCAGAGGCATCATGGTGCTGAGCTGAGACTTTCTCACCCACCATTCGTCAGAATCCTTGACAGAGAATCAGAGCGCGGCTCTGTTGAATGTTGTCCCGCAAAGCAAAAGGCCGCCGGTTCAGTTCCCGGTCAGGGCACAGGCTTGGGTTGTGGGCCAGTCCTCTGTTGGGGCATGAGTGAGAGGGAGCCAAGTGAAGTTTCTCTTCCTCTCCTTCTCCCTCCCTTCCCCTGTCTCTAAATAAATAAATAAAATCTTAAAAAGAAAAAGAAAGAGAATTGGAAACCTTCCCGGCGTGCTTCAGCGGTGTTGATGCGGGGTCCCTAGTGGCCCGCACTTAGGGACCGTCTCCTTCAGCTGTCAGGGCAGGGCAGGGCAGCCAGTGGGGAAGAGTGACAAACTGGGTGAGGATGGGGGCTGGGGAGGGAAGTTGGGGTGCTGGCCAGGCACATCTAGGCTCCCCACGGGGAGAGAGAGGCCCAGCAGCGTCGTGTGGAATGAAATGTGGGAGAGCACCCCCATGCCCCTCAACCCAGGGTGTTTCCAGCCTCCCGAGCCCGTGGGCAGCCAGCCCCAAACTGCTAGCGGGCGGAGGTGTCTGCAGACCCGCAGGTCAGCCTCACACGTTCCCTCCACCTTATGCTGAAGATAAAAATAACTGCAAGGAGGGAAATGTCCTAGAGAAATTACCTTGAAATTCAGAAAACACGAAACCAGGCTCCATCTAATTAAGATGACATTTTAAAGGGGGGGGGGATTGCTTAGGGGAGACCTGAGCGGCATTTTAAATTGCAAGCTGAGTGTGCAGCCTCTCTAATTTTGGTTCGAGCAAAGTTTCCAATTGGAACAGAAGGCCCGACTTCAAAGGCACTGCCTACTGCTGGCCAGCACAGGGAGCGAAAGGAGCAGCATGGGGTCTGTGGGGACAATGTGGCCCGGCTGGAGCAAAGGCTTGGGGCCCGCGGGGGGCCGCAGCCCTTGGCAGCCTGCTGTGCCTTTTAGGGGATCAGTGGAGCCGCCCCTGGGAGGACAGCTAATTGAGGCAGTGGCCTTGTCCTTGGAGAAGGAGCTTTTGTCTACCCCGGCCCATCTTGGCGGCACTCACGGGCCAGAGCTCTGGCCTGGGCTGGTCCCGGGCACCCTCCCACCCCAGTCTCCCCGGTGCTATAGAAGTAGGACCCCCTGGGAGGGGCCTTCTCCTCTAAGGAGCCTGTAAGGCCCACCAGGGGAGAAGGACTGCTCCCTCCCTCCCAGACTCGAGGAAGACGCAGCCCCAGTCCCTTCAACTTAGCAGGCAAGGGCGTGGGCCTCCGGCTGGCCCAGGGAGACACCCGAGGCACAGGATACTGTCCTCCTGCTGCCTGGGCAAAGCAGGGAAAGCAGCCCCGGGTGTATGAGGAGCCACCTGCCCGCAGAGACCTTGGAGGGGAAGGGTCAGAGTTCAGACCTTTTGGGAAGCAAAGGACCATTCTTGGGAATTAGAGGAGCTGACCTCAGGGTCTCCAGCTTGTGGCATGGGAAGCACAGAACTCTGGGTGCAAAGAGGCTGTGTGTCCCCTCTGATTTCTTGGGTATGATCGTTTAGGATAAGACAATTTTTTTAATGAGTCAATTAAGTAAATAGCAGTGGTGTGCTGATCCAGCAGAAATCTCTAGAAGGAGATGGGAAGGAACATGGTGGTAGAGACCGTAGGAGTAGAAAACCAGGAGCAAGGAGAGGGTAAGACCAGGGCAAGGGGCCGGTGAAGTAGAGATCAGGTGGGGTCACGCAGCAGCCCCCCACACGGAGGAGGATCTTGGGTGAGATCCGGCCCAAGGAGAAGGTGGCAAGAGAGCCGAGCCCTCAGGGACTTAAATGGGGGGCAGGTGGAGGCACCGGGGTCCACTAAGGGGACAGGAAGGCTCATGTGGACTGAGGGGGCCCGGAAGCAGCATGCGCAGCGCCCAGAGAGAAGGGAGAAATGGACTTCTGGCAACAGGGAGGGCACAGAGAGCCCTGCAGGGGACGGGAGGGAAGGTGACAAGACGAAGGAGGAAGCGGGAAGGACAGAGTCTCGAAGAGAAGCGGGGTCGCAGGAAAGGCGGGTGCCAGAGCGTGAGTGTGGAGGGCGGTGACGGGAGAAGACCCCAGAGAAGGAACGGGGTGGAGGAGGTGGGGGAGCAGACGAGAGGCAGGGCCAGACCCCCAACTGCCCTTTCAGCCTGTCGAGTCTAACGTGGATGTAGGGCAAAGTGATTCTCCTGTTGGAGGTTTTACTCAAGTTCATTTGGTGGCGGGGTGAGGCCATAGAGCCTTGGGAGGGGCAGTCCCGGATCTGGTTTTGGTGGCTCCCAGGAACCAGTTGTCCTAGCACCATATAGGCCCCACACAGTGGGCAGCCCGTCTCCCTGGAGGACAAGTGTCCACTCAGCCATCGGGCTGCTGAGGACAGGTGGGGGAGTGGACTCCCTCCCTCTCTCCTTCTTGCCCTCCTCCCTGCTGGCCTTGGGGCTGAGCCCTCGCCTTCCAACTCCCTTGTACGAGGAGGTTGGCAGCTAGGAGACCGGAGTCACCACGACAACAAAGCTCCTTAGCAGGCCAGAGCCCCTGGCTCCCCTGCACCTGTGTCCAGGCAATTTGGGGCCATCATTGCTCAACAGAGTGAGGCCACAGTTGACTTCTGGGGGTGGGCAGATGGCGGGAGACTCACTGTTGCTGCGCCCCCACACCCAAGGCACGGAAGGCATAGATGCCCCTTCGTACTCTGGGTGGGTGGGTGGCTCTCCTCTGCACGGTGACTCAGGGACCGGCTCCTTCCATCTTCTGGTACCGCCACCCCTCCAGGACTTTGTCACCGTCTGCATCCAGGGGGCATGCAGAACTGGTGTACTTCATACTCATTCTCCTTGGACTCCAGCTCAGTTACGATAGACTTTGGCCTGTAGGACAGTCCCTAACCCAGGAGCCACCAGAGAGCCGAGATCCGACCTGCTTCCCCTTGCCAAGCCATGCAGCCAGAGGAAAGAACTCCTTTTTCTAACTCAACCACGATGCTGTGCGGGCCAGCTTGTGCTCTGGCAGGGGCTGGGGGAAGAAGGGCACAGAGAAGGCGTGAGAGGAGAGAGGGAGGGGCCAAGGAGAACAAGATGTGCCCTGGTGGGGAGTCAACCTGAGCCCAGGTGGCACCAAGTGGCCTTGCCATTTCTGGGACTGAGGGTCAGCCTGAGCCAGCGCACCTCCGCTCCCACTGGCTAGGGCTTCCACCACTGACCTTCTCACTCCACTACCCACCTGCAGCTCTTCCCCAGCAGAGGGCAGAGTGGAGGCCTCAGGCCTTACCCACTGGGGCATCTGACCACCCTCCCATGCCCAGGTCTGTGCCGCTAAGACCTTGAGAGACCCCATGTCCATGGTCACCCAGTGTCCATGTCAAGGAGATGAGAATGGCAGTGGCTACGTCAGGAGCAGGGGCCACGCACCCAGATCCGAGGCCTTGGAGAAAGCTGCCAAGGTGGTGGCACCCAAGCTGGAGCAGCTCCTGTCCCTCCGGCCCTCAGCGGGGTGCAGACCCTGCGAGGGTGCAGCTCTCCCCACCCCCTTCCTGCAGACATAACAGGAGAGACAGAAGCTTCGCTCGCCATCCCACTTGCCTATTTAAACACTGCTAGCACCAATGTGCCAACTTTGGTTCCCCAGGTGGGGGGCACCAGCCAGGTCTCCTAAGAGCTCTGTCCCCTTAGCAGCGGGGCTGCAGAGAGCAGGTGAGCATCCCAGGTGCTGGCTTTCCCAGACCCTGCCCTCAAGGGAGACATCAGAAGGCCAGGGCCCTGGCCTGGTGCTGCCCCCAGTCTTGCTGGGTGACCTTGGACAAGCCCCCGCCTCCTTCACCAGGCCTCGCTGTTCCCCTCGGGAGCCGAGGTGGTTAAGCCAGAGGGGCAGTCAGGCTGCATCGTGATTAAGAGCATGAGCGCCGGAGCCACAGAGAGTTGGGCTTCAAATCCCAGCTCTGCCGCTTGCTTGCCGGGTGTCCGTGGGCCAGTCTCATGCCCTGTCTTGGCTTCGGTTCCTCTGGTTGTGAAGGCAGAAGATGGTCATGTGTATGGACAGTCAATGAAATAAGGCCCAAGGGAAGTGCTCGCTAAATACTGGCGACCGTTGTTATCCCTTAGGCGTGCTTCGCATGCATGTGTGTGCATGCGTGTGCATGTGTTGCCAGGTCCCAGGCTCACAGGAGACCCTGGGGAGGCTCTGGTCCTCTGGGCTTACTAGCTTGACCATCCCTGGCCTCTGGGAAAAGGTCCCTCCTCAGCTCCAACCCACCCTTCCAGCCTTCCACCACCACTAGCCTGCAACCAAAACTCAGAATCCTTGATTTTCTGGCTGAGAGCTGTTGGGTGTAGCTTAAAACCCCACCTCTTGGCCTGTGAGAAGGTCTCTGGGGAATCAGTCACCCCTGGGTGGATGGAGGCCTCGCCCCCAGGCCCTGGCATGTGCTGGCTGGAAGGCCCTGAGAGACCACACGCCCGGGGACCCTCCACGCTGGGATGTGTGCGGCCAGTGGTAAGTTGGCGAACGGGGCCTCCACGTTTACTGATCTGGGCTCACGGAGTCAAAGGGATCCCTTCCTCTGTCTCAGCCTGAGAACCACATGTGGAAAGCCAGGCCGATGCCAGTCTGCCCTTCACCCCACCGTGCTGGCCCCTTGTCTGCAGAGCTGGCCGCAGGCCGCGGGTCGCTGCTGGGGTTCGGTGCTGGGGTTCTGCTTTTGTTGTGGCTGCGAGTACGGGTATCTTTATTTAAAGTACCACACGCCACACAGAGTTTTCGTTCATCGTAGGGATATGAAGTGTGTGAAGTACATGACGTGTCTGAGAAAGGTAACGAGTGAGCGACCTCGGGTGGAGCAGGCTTGGGCAGAAGCTATGAAGGTGCTGGGGGTCAGCGTTTGGGGGAATGGTCTGGTCTAGCGGTCCTCAGACTTTTTGGTTTGACAGCCTGACCACTGGGCGCAGCTCAGCCCCGCCCCAACTACCCGTCTCCCAGGCGGGCCCCTCTCTCACACCCTCCGCCCCACACCGGCTTCTCCGTGAGGCCCAGGCCTTGCTCAGCGGCACCCCCATGGAGGGGCTGTCCCAGTCTCCACAGCTTGTCCCCTGGATGCGGGCTTGGGCGGGCAGGGTCCAGGTCCCGCTGGCCGCTCTGTGCCCAGCACCAGCCGCGGGCCCAGCCAGCCTGCGGTGGTGGGATGCTCGCTGGTCTGGCACTGGCTCCTCCCATGTCATCGGGCCAGGGCCAGTGGTGGGAAACCACACCCATCACAGAGGCTGACGGGTGGCTTCCTAGTGGAAGCTTTTAGGCTGCCGGTGCTGGAACCAGTGACAGGGCCCGAAGGACTCAGTCCACAGTCGCCCCGTTCCAGCCCCGGGGTCTTGAAAAACCCGCTGAAAACGCTGCTTCTGGAAGATCCCAGGGTTTGGGGGCTGAAAGGGGTATGATCCTTTAGAAAATGAGACCCTTCAGAAAACCCAAGGCCACAACTGGAGGAGGTTCTCAGAGGGCCTAGGACAAATCCCTGAAGAATCTGGAAGTTTAGGCTCCCTTCTGAACCTACCTGGAGATCTCGGGCAAGCCTTCCCTAGCAAGGCCACAGGCCCCAACAAAGATGGGTCGTGCGACAGAGGGACGGACAGTCAGGGGGCCAGTTCTCCCAGACGCATCCAGGGTGCCAGCTGACGGGCCGCGGAGAGTCGGGTGGCACATGTGGACGTTCTCAAGGCCAAGGCCCCACTCAGCAGTGGGTGTGCAGTGGGTAAATGAGTAAAGGGGTGGATAGGTAGGTGGGTGGCTGGATAGATCAAAGAGAAATGAAAGGAATGGGTGCACAAATGAATAATGAAGGGACAGACAGACGCTGCGGAAGGACAGGAGGAAGGTAGAGGGATGGGTGGGTGTGGAAGTGAGTGGATGGATGAACATGGGTGGCTGGCGGGCAGATGAGGTAATGGACGGGTGGATGGCTAAGTGGGGTGGATGCAGGATGTTTGAAAGGCATGCACCCTAGCTAGGTGTTACAGGGATATGCAGATGGATGGCTAGATTGAGAAAGGATGGGCAGATTTGAAAACAGGCAAGACTGGAAACGGCACCAAATCTTTGCTTCTGCTGCAGGATCTTTCCGGGGAACTAGGAAGGCTCCCTTCCTTCCCTAAAGCACATGGTACCTTAGGAGGTCCCCAGCTCCCCGCAATCTGAGACCCGAGGTCTCAGCATGCTGTAGCACGGACCTGGCTAAAACCCCTTCACCCAAGCGAGGGAAGAGCTCCGAGCATGCCTGGTCCCCAACCACTAAGTTCCTGTAGGGCCCCAATTACTGCCACTAACAAAGACACCTCACAAATGTCTAAAATGCTCCTGAGGTGGCATCACGTCCACTGAGAAGCACAATCAGGAGTGATCAGCCAGCCCAGGGCCTGGAAAGCAGGTCCTTCCTTGGAGGAGGTGGGGGAGTAGACCCTCCTTTCCACCACTCCCCACACCATTTGGAGGCCCAGCTGCAGAGGCGGGGAGGGGCACACCCTGCGTGTGTGAGAGACACCGACCCACCATGACTGCTGCCTTTTCCCAGGTATAGAGGCCTGGGTGGCACGGGTCTGCCAGTTACTAAGTGCCCAGAATGCTCCCGCCACTGCCATCTCCACCTGCTAGAACTGCAGTGCCCAGACCAGGCCACTGGCAGCTAGACTTCTCTGCCCCGCCCCCTTGAGGAAAAGAGTCAGCAGCCAAGGAAGGCAGCCCTTCCCCTTGGGCCTGGCCCTGCCCTGCCTGGTCTCCAGGGCTCCCTCTCTGCATGGCCTGTGCGCTCCTGCCCCCTGGTGGGAGCCGAGACCACTGTTGATACATTGCATGGGGCCGGGCAGGGCCTGGTGGGTGTTCTTCCCTGCAGCCAGGGGACTGGGCGCGCGCGCGCGTGTGTGTGTGTGTGTGTGTGTGTGTGCACTCACGCACTCACACTTTGCTTGGCCTAGAAGATCAGAGACAGGGGGAGAACTGAGAGTCCAAAGCAGCTCCTCAGATGGAAGGGGTTATTATTGTAATTACTGTGATTATTGTTATCAGATGATCACGCCTGTCCGAAGCCTTGTACAAAGCAGGCCTATTCTATGTCAGCTTGTCGTGTGTGTCAGAGGGGCTTCATCTTTGCTTCTAATAACTAACATTTGCAGGGCTTTTCAGGTTGCAAGCTGTGGCGCATCCTTAGCCTGTTTCAACTGCACGAACAACCCTGGGAGGCGGGAACCCATGAGACCAGGGACTCAGACAGGTCAAGTGGTCTGTCCAAGGTCACGGGGCTAAAATGCTGCGGAGCCAGGACTTGAACCCGGGTCACCTGACCGAAAAGTCCTGTTCCCTCCCCCACCGTACTTTTGCATCTCATCTTTTGGGAGGGCAAAGGCTCTTTATCACACGTTAGCGCCAAGCCTCTTTGCTGCTGACGTGCATTGAAAAGTCCACGTTGCCCTGAAGAGAAGGGACACATTTTGAAGATCTGAGCGTTACGAGTGACTTTGGGCATCCCAGTCTAGGTGATGCGTGTGCTGGGCACCTCCCAGCCCCTGGCAGAGAATGGAAAACGTGGGGCTGCCGTGGCCAGTGGCTCAGCTGGGCTGATGCCAGCTCCCCTTGGTCACCCTGTACCCCTATCCCACCCCACCAGCCACACCTCTGGGAATCATGAGCAGGAGATGCTAGGGCAGGGGGCTGTCTGTGCCCCAGCAGGTGGGAGCCAGGGCGGCAGGCAGGCCAGGCTCTGCCTGAGACCCTCCACCTAGCATGGGTTCTGGCTCTCAGGACTAACTGGCTGACCAGAGACAGCTGTCTGGGCGGCGAGTCCCTCACCCCTGAGTGCCCATGGGCAGTCCCACTGACCGTCACCTGGATCTCAGGTGCTGCTTCCCAAGCACATTTGTGACCAGCCCCCAGAAGCACATGTACTCATGACAAGAAGCCCCTGGCTGGCGCACCACAGTGGGGGACCCCTGGGCGCTGCCAGCTCAGGGGTGTGGCTGCCCTCACCACCACAATGGGCACCATGCTCCCCAGCCATGGCCCAGGGTACCCGTTTCTGGGAGGTACCCTGTACTGAGCTCCCCACCGCACCAATCCTGCAGATGTCCCTTCATCCGCCTGCCCACCCCTTTCTCCGGATGCTCACAGACACGGTGCCCAGGCGACCACCGGGGGCTCTACAGAGTCGTGGGGCTCCCCCAGTGCCCCTCACCTGCACCTGGAGCGTTCAGGCCATTTATATGTCAACATGATGACATGCCATTGAACCAGAAAGGTGATACTGGCCCCAATGGAGAGAAATGTCTGTGCTGTTTTTAAGTCACTGACACGTTGAGAAGACTCCCACAGGCATCCTTGGAAAGCCGCAGCCTCTCCATGGCCTCCCGTCAGAACTGCCCCTTGCCTGCGGCTCACGTTCCGAACTGCACAGTGTGACCCAAGCCCCAAGTGGATGCTTTGTCTAGCCCAAACTGCTCACCAAGGCTGGTGGGGTGGATTCGCTGGAACCAGGGGGCAGATCAGCCCCCCTCAAACTGCTCAGGGTGACTGGGCGAAAGGGCCTCCCTTCGAAGGAGCCGGGGTGCTGATGCCACAAAACGAGGGAAGGAGGCCCCATGGGCAGAGAGGGCGGTCGTCCACCGCAAAGGCGCTGAGCAGAGAAGAGGGGGCGGGCCGCCTTCTGCTCACCACCGCGCTCCTGCTGAGCTGCCTCCGTGGGAGCCGAGGGCATGTTTTCTACGGAAATTGAGTCACAGTCTGTAGGTCAGACCTGGGCCGTGTGGTCTGTCATACCCCACCCTGCCTAGACCAGAGGTGGCAGCGCCATGGGGGCGTCGCAGAGGGAACACGCCCCCCCGCCCTGACCCAGGAGGAGACCTACACGGGAAGGTCATGCCCAGTGGGAGGCCCATCCCTTCGAGGGAGGCAGACAAAGGGACAAGGACCTCCCTTGGCACTATTAATTGTTTGTTAAGCTTGTCCTTCCTAGGGCTGGGCCCAGGCTGGCACCCTCTGCAGTCCCCCAGGGCACATTGGCTGGGCCCCTCCTTCCCTCCTAGCCTTCTTACCCACGACCCTTCCCTTTGCTCAGGGGGCTGGACTGGACACCAGTGAGTCCTCAGCTCTGGCCTCGGGTAACCAGGCCCTGTCTGAGATGCAAGTCCAGGGCAGTTGGCGGGAGTGCGGCAGACGAGATTCACCTTGGGTCCAGGCTCTTACTGGCTGTGTGATCTGGAGCCAGTTACCTCACCTCTGAGCCTCGGTCTCCCCTCTGGACCTGGCCTGAAGGAGGAAGCAGGAAGGCTTGGCCGGGTTCATCAGCTGCGTCCCGCAGATGGGCAAGCACACGGCGAACGGGCAGAGGGCTGGGGCTTCCTGAGGTCGCCCCGCCGCCTGGGAGCAGCACTGGCATGTCGGCCCCTGACTCAGAGGCCCAGGCCCTGTTTTTAGCCTCAGGTGGAGGCACCTCCCCTGCTCCCCCTCCCCTGCCTCCCTGAGTCACCGTCTGCCACGCCCCAGGGCCAGCCGTCCGAGTCAATGCTCCAGGGAGCTCAGATGCTGAAGACACTTGTCTCCAAGCTGGGGACCTGGGAGGCCGGGCCCTTTGGGTAGACAGCTGAGGGTCTAGGGACCTGGATCTGGGGTGTGGGCTGGGCCTGCTAGCCCCCAAGTCCATGGTAGCCCCCTTTCCAGGGCAGGCGTAGGGAGGGGGCGCAGCTGCCAGAACCTTCCCGTGAACCGTCTGCAGTCAGGCTCTGGCACGGAAGCAGCTGCTCAGCTGGACAGCGTGACTCTGGAAAAGTCTCCCCAGTGGGCTGTGGTCCCACGTGTGTTTTGTGCAGAGTCTTTCATCGGCTGCAGACCTTCCAGGAGCTGACCTCGTTTCCTGTGTGTCTCCCGCCCCAGAGGACACCTGCAAATTTCCAGCACCTCCCGCTCGCTTCCCGGCCATGTGCCGCGGGCTGTGGCGCCTCGATCTCCTCTGGCTCAGCCAGAAGGCGGGGGGTTGAAAGGGCTCGAGAGCAGCGTAATGGACCAGTAGTAACTGTTGTACCCGTGAATTAAAGACCCCGACTCTGGGGGGCCAAGAGGTTAGGGGGGTGGCGGGCCCGGCACACCCCACTCCCAGCCACACCAGGGCTCTGTGTCACCGCGCCAGGGGGCAGAGTCGGCAGCAGGGAGAGAGTTCTGAGCAAGATTCTGTCACCCAGAAAAGTGCACGCAGACTCAGCGGACACGTGTGCCCGGGGCCTGGGCTCAGGCCGCCACCTTGTTGTCCTGGCTTGGGTTCCTCTGGACGCTGACCCAGAGGCAGGAGTTTATTTTGCAGGTCATTTCAGGAAGCCCTGTGGGACAGGGGGAGTGACTCAGGGAATCTGGGTGCGGGGATAGGCGGGCCACAGCTTTGGGCAGCTGGGGCTCCGACTTCTCAGAAGTGTCTCCCTGTGGGCACAGAGGGCCCAGGGTATTTGCCCACCAACTCCTGCCTGACCTTGGCATGAACTCCTTGACCGGGCAGCCCACCACACACCCAGGAACAGAGGCGGAAGGCAGCCTCCTGGGCAGGCTGGGTGTGAACGGGGCTCGGCCACAGCACCTGCCTCCCGCTCTCGCTCCCAGCCAGACAATGAATCGGTGCCCACCTCTGACAGAGCGCGGGCCTTCCTGGTCATGCGTGTCACCCCTGGTGCAGACGCCTCCGTCCAGCGTCGTTGGCGTCAGGCTCTGGATCTGAGCCCCAGCTCCGCGCCTTCCCACCTGTGAGCGCCTTCCTCTCTCTGGCCCTCCGTTTCCTGACGCTCAGTGTGACCACCATACTAGTTAGTCTTGTCACAACCGTGCCGTCTCACACACCTCCCCCAACTCAGCCACTTCTTTTCATGGGGAAGGAAAGGGTTCGGCTGGGGATCTGAGACCCGGGGCGGGCTCAGCTCTGCGGTGTGCACCCTCATCCTCCTCCTGGGTGAATGGGGGGACTGGCGTGTTCATGGGGACGGCGGTGGCCCAAACGAGCAAAGCCTCCTAAGGGCTGGGCGCAAAAGTGCCACATTTTTCTGTGGGCTGGAGTGAGGCCCGGCCATGCTCACAGTCAAGGAG
Organism: Micronycteris hirsuta; assembly: GCA_004026765.1. Lineage (NCBI taxonomy): Eukaryota > Metazoa > Chordata > Mammalia > Chiroptera > Phyllostomidae > Micronycteris > Micronycteris hirsuta. Next base: position 13,936 of record PVJI01002702.1, on the reverse strand, counting down.
AGAGGCAGTAAGTCCTTCCCGGAGGGGGAGGAACTGCAAAGAGATGGGCAAAGAGCAAGGACACAGGTCCCGTGAAGCCTCGGGCCTACAGCGCAGGTGCCCACGGCGCCCCCGTGAGGCGGCAGTGGACGGCTAAGCAAGTAGTGTGTGCCCTCTGTAAACTGTCGTGCGCAGGGTGCTGGTCCCGCCACTTCCAGAGCCTTCTGAGTCTTCAGGGCCCGCCCTCCTGGTTTGGTGCTGTGTGCACACATTGGCAGTCTTCAAAGATGGGAGACCCCACTTGGCGCCCGAGATGAGAGGCAGGGAGAAGACACCTGGAAATCACGGAGTCCTTTTAGGCGATTTCAGCGGAGTCTCCGCCTCCGCACGTCTGCCTGCAGCAAATGACAACCCCCCGCACCTGGACACTGGGGGCAGGGGCGAGAGGCAGAGGAAGGGGGGCTCCCTATCTCGTAATTCACCCCTTTCTCCTTCCCGTGTCTAACCAGCCCTCCGCACCTCTACCTCCAGGGACAAGCAGGCACAGGTCCAGGGCAAAACATTAATAAAATGAAGTTTTAACTTCGGGCCATTCAAGGGCCTGCGGCGCTCCAGAAACGTATTATTGGTGTCAGGCGTGTTCATCACGTGCACCTACTAGAGCGCCGGCCCCTGTGCTCCCCCGGCCCAGGGCACAGCTGCGCTCAATTCTCAGAGCCAAAATGCCCGCCTCCTGGGACTTGCTCCACCCAGGGCAGGAAGGGTGTGAAATTACCTTAGCCAAGAACACCAACTTTCTCCCCAAACAAAGACTGTGCCGAAGCCCCGTTCTCAGGATGAACGGAAGCAGGGCCACGGGACGGGGGGAGGGGGCGAGGGTTGGTGCTGGAGGGCGCAGAGCCCTGCCCACAGAAACCCAAGGGCTGTGCGGGCGTGGTCGGAACCCCCGCTGCAGAACGTCCCTGTGACAGCCGCCCCGAAGGCTGGCACGGAGATGCTCATCCCCAGGGCCTCGCAGACCAGGCGGCACGCGTACCTGGAGGCACCGGGGGTGTCCGCATAGTGGCCTCAGGGCTGATCGATGCCCTGGTGCCCTGGCAGGTGCCCAGCCAGGGCTTCTGTCCCCACCGAGCCTCAAAGCCACCGCCCATCTCTCCTGCCAGGCCGACGCCAAGATGGTGTGTGACGTGGTGAGTCGGATGGAAGACACCGAGCCCTTCTCTCCAGAGCTGCTGTCCGCCATGATGCGCCTGTGGGGTGACTCAGGGATCCAGGAGTGCTTCAACCGGTCCCGGGAGTATCAGCTCAACGATTCGGCCAAATAGTGAGTGTCCTGGGCACGAGGGAAGCTGCCAGCAGGGCGGCAATTCCCACGTGTAAGGGGCGGGGATCCGTGGGCCAGTGGTCGGAGCTGCTGGGAGATGGGGAGGAACAGGGAGGGGCTCCTCCTTCTGCTCCGGGATGCGAAAGAGGCCAGGCGGGGGCAGGGCACTCGTGGCCTGCATCCCGGCTCCGCCAGTCCAGGCCTCTGTACCCCCTGGCCCTCTGCTGGACCACAGGAGGCTCACCCCTCACTCCCTTCCGTCTCCACTCGAACGCCAGCCTGCCTGAGAAGTATGGCCCCCCATCCTATGTCAAATAGCAGCCCCCGGGATCGTCCCCTACCGACTGACCCCCAATTCCTTCTGATCCCACCTCCTGGCGGGTCATAGATCCGGGTGATCGGCCTGGGCAGGTGGGGTGCAAAGGCCCGCTCTGTCTCTGGAAGTGGTGGCCCGATGCGAAGGGCCTGGCCCCAGGCAGGCCCAGCCTCTGTCCAGCTCCGTGACCTCAGAGCCTCCCTTCCAAGAGCCTCAAATGGGGAGAGGCCCACAGACCACTTGGAAACTCTGAGGAAGTGTGGAAGGGCCGGCAGACGCTCGGGGGCCTCTTGGAGTGGGGACTCTGGGGCCAGACATACGGGTTCAAGGCCCGGCTCTCAGCTGGGCAACGTGCTGACCCCCACTGACCCTCAGCTCTGTAATCCTGGGGCGTCTGACCTTCTGGCATCTCTGAGCCACACATTAAATACACACTAACAAAAACAGATGAGCCAAGTAGAGGCGTTAAGTACATTCATGACTTTGTGTTGGGCGCATTCATAGCCGTCCTGGGCAGCACGCGGCCCACGGACGCAGGTTGGACACCCCTGCATCTATGGAACACTGCGTGTAACTGGGGAATTAAGGGTGAAACACACACGTATGAAGAACAGAACCCAGCTGTGGCCGTGATGATGTCGTCATGAAGAAGTGACAAGGCAGCGTTATCAGCACGTTGGTCTTGTTGAGAAGTGGGATCTTGAACCCGGAACTGTGCGCCCCTCGTGGTCTGATCCAAGGCTCTTAGAGAGGGTGCGGCCACCCCCACCCCCACCCTCACCCCCGGCCCGGTGGTGCCATCTTTTCCACAGGGGCCTGTGAGGGGCCCTGGCAGGGACTGGGCTCTGAAGGGGCGTGGCCCGGCCGTGCCCAGAGCTGGGTCCATGGCCCCTGTGTGCTCCCGTCCCCAGCTACCTGGACAGCCTGGATCGGATCGGAGCCACCGACTACCAGCCCACAGAGCAGGACATCCTCCGAACCAGGGTCAAAACCACCGGCATCGTAGAAACCCACTTCACATTCAAGAACCTTCACTTTCGGTGAGGCCCGGGGGACTGCGGAGCCCCCGCCCCAGCGCAGTTAGATGGGAGAAGGGACCTGTCTGCAGGCCTGTTTTCTGCCAAGTTCACGGTTGGGGTCAGCAGGGAGGCTTCCTGGAAGAGGGATCCTGGAGTGGGGCTCTGAGGACTGGAGAGGTCAAACCGACTAAGAGGGGAGCCTGTCCCTAGGTGACCTCTGGGGGCAAGGAGGAGATGGACCACCTCAAAGGCCACCTCGTGGGGAGGGGTGGGGAGCGAGGGTGGGTCAGCCTAAACGATATCTGTGAGGCCCCAAGGACCCACCTGATCGCAGAGCCGGAAGGGGCTTAGGGAACAGCTGACCCACCCTCTCCTGGCACCTATAGGGAAACTGAGGCGGGGGGGAGCCCCCCAAGAATATTCCCCAAGAATAGAGCACAGCTCGAGCCCATGGGCTCTGAGCACCTCGGAACAGGGGCCTGAGGTGTGAGACTTGCCTTCCCGGTCCCTGCAGAGGGCTATGCCCACCTGGGGTGGCCTCCATGGACTGAGGCCTGGGGCCCCTACCCTGCCCCTCCTGCCTTCTAGGTATGATTTCTGGGTGTCGCGGGAGCAGGAGGAGAGGCCAGGAGGGGTAGGCAGGTGTAAGGCCGTTTCCTGGCCCCTGGCCTGCCCAGGAGGGCTGGGTTCCAGACCTCTTGCCGCCTGCTCCCTCCCCAGGCCCCGCCCCCATTCTCATGCAGAGGGAGGGGCTGAGGCTCTGCGTCCTGGCCCCCCCACAGGGCTTTGGGTGCTGCGCTGGGCACAGGTGCCTCCCACCTCCCCCAAATCTGGGAACGCAGCCTGGGTGCCTCCCACCCCCCAGTTATCTCAGTCTCTCCCGCTGTCCCCTCGGGGGCACAGGGCAGGAACCTGGGCGCCGCGCTGCCCTGCAGTCCAAGCCGAGAGTAAGTGCTTCACAGGGGCAGCAGAGGCCATCGGCCAGCCCCGGGCATTCCAGATGGCAGAGCAGGGCCCTGGGGAGGCGGGGACAGACGAGAACCACAGCTGGGCTTTCCTTGCCTGGAGCCCATTCTTGTGTCTGGCTGCAGTCCTCTGCTGGCAGGGCCGGGGTCCAGGGGCACTTGGGGCCCAACCCCCACCCCCACAGCTGTGAGCCTGCGGGCTCCCCGGGCCTGGGAGACTGCAGAGCTCTTTGCTCGGGGCCTCAGGGTCTGAGACAGCTCTTCCTTGCAGGGCACGGCCCCGCCTGCCCACAGCCTCTGCCCTCTGCCACTGCCCCCGTGTCCCCTTGGGGTGGCGTCTGATGGGAGGAGAAGCCGAGGACAGGTGGCTTTGCAGACAGACCTGGATCAGTCCCAGCCCTCCACGCCAGCTCTTACCAGCACCATGGGCAGTCCGCCCCCAGGTGCCTCGCTTGTCCTCCACATAACAGGTGACAGTCCCTGCCTGCCTCCCTCCAGGCTCCTTGGGACTTTGCCCAGAGCACAGACAGGAACAGACACACTGAGAAAGCCAGGAGCAGGATGTGCTCCTGACAGGAGGGCCTCACGGAGGCACACCCCCAGGGAGACCCCGGAGGTGTGCGGGCAGCGGTCCGACTCGCTGCGTGGAAGCAGAGCCCTGGCCTCAGCACCTGGAGCCCCTCCTCCTCCTGCCCCTGAGCTCGACCAGGCTCCGCCCACCACCCCAGCTTCCCTGTCTCGCTGCAGGCTGTTCGACGTCGGGGGCCAGCGGTCTGAACGCAAGAAATGGATCCACTGCTTCGAGGACGTCACGGCCATCATCTTCTGCGTCGCGCTCAGCGGCTACGACCAGGTGCTCCATGAAGACGAGACCACGGTGAGTGGCCAGTGCCCGCCTGCCTCATGGGTGCCCTGGGAGGCCTGGCCGCGATCAGCCTCCACAGGGGCCGGGGGATCTGTCGTTGGGCAGAGGTCGCTGGTGCAGAAAAGGCAGCTGGGGTCTCGGGGGCCGGGGGGCAGATGCCTCTGCAGACTCGGGTCTCAGGCAGCAAGTGCCCCTGCGGTAAACGCGGCAAAGTCACAGAGCCCATCCGGCCAGATCCCAATGAAGCCAGCCCGAAAAGAAATCAGGTGCCTCGGGCAGAACATGCGTGAAAGGCAGACAGAAAGCAGTTCTTGCAGTTGGCCGGGCTGCTGCTGGGGGCCAGGGCGGGGGTGGGGGGGGTGGGGAGGCGGGGAGTGGGCAGGGCAGCCAGCAGGACGGCCCAGGCTCCTGCCTCTGGTGCGTGTGCTGTTCGGCCGGGGCCTGGGAGGACGGCCAGCCTGGCCTCAGTGGGGCGCCCGCCCGGCTGGGCCGCTGCGTCTCTGTGCTGACCTGGCTTGCTGCGGGACTCAGGCAGCACCGTCTTCGCCTCAGTGGCTGTTATCTGAGGAAGCGGGGTGACAGTATATGGACCCGTGGGGTCACTGGTGACGGACAAGAGCCCCCGCGTGAAGTGCTGGGACAGCACTGTCCCTGGGGGTTGCCCTGGCCAGGGGTCCGCAGAGAGGCCCCGTCTGGTCTGTGGCCAGAGAGCGGTGGGCCTGTTCACACAGCCTGCCAGGGAAGCCGGGCCTTGGTTTGCAGCTCCCCCAGGGTTGCTGGGGACGAGCCCACAGCACCTCCTGGGAGTGGCCCCTGGGCCGTTGGGTCGCCCGTGGCATGGTCAGCTCCTCCTGCTCATGGCACTCACAGGCCTCAGCCCGGGGCCTCTCGGTCAGCACTGAGGTTGGAGCCGGGCCTATCTTCTCTCTGGGTCTTCTTTCCTCACCAGCTCTGCCTGCTGGTCCCCCAGGCTGTGGTGAAGATCTGTTGGGCTTTGGGGCGCCGGCTCTGTGGGGTGCTGGCTCTGTGGGGTGTAATGCTATGCGGGAAGGAGCCGCCGTCCTAAGGGAACTTTTGGCAGATTGGGGCCGATGCCATTGCCTGGGTGGGTGATCCGGACTCACACCAGGTGCTGGCTTGTCCACCCGGCCCTCCTGCCTTCAGGCCCGGATGCATCCCTGGGTTGGGGTTCAGCAACCCCCCCAAGCCCTGCCTTGTCCTACGGGAGGCTTCTGGGGCCTCAGCTGCGCAGCTCTTTCTGGTAACACTGTCGTCATTCTCAGTGACCACGGCGGGGTGTGGCATCTGAGGTCACCGGTGCAGATGGCAGGCCGGGGATGGACGCGCACCCCGGGCTGTGCTTGGACCCCCCGGCCTGAAGTGCTGGGACAGCACTGATCCTCACGCGTTTTTGAGCCGCCGTTCATGGTGTGATTGGCCAACCCTGCGGTCTGAGCTCCATCCACTTGGCGCATCTCTTCCTGCAGGACCTGGGGGTGGGAAGCAGGGCTGTGGGATTGAAAGAAAGCGAAGGGCTGGAGAATGGCGGGCCCTTCTCCCTGAGCAGGCCTCTCCCTAGAGCCTGCCTCCCCAAGCCTGCAGCAGCTTGAACCCAGTCCCAGGTCACGGACCAGGGCCTCTCCCACGCCTCTGCCGTGCAGGGTGGGAGCAGAGGGATGCCTGGGTGGGGCTGGCAGCCATGAGGCCAGAGCTGCATGGCCCTCAGGCCTCCATCAACCATGGGGCGGGGCAGACACCAGGCCCCAAGCTCAGGCAGCCTCTGGCCTGCCTGCCCTGGCCAGCCCGGCTAGCCCTCAACACACCCCTCACCAGCCCTTGCTGCTGGGCAGGGCGCAGGTCCTGGGGCACTTGCCCTCCACGCTCCTCCTCCTCCCTGCCTTTTCTGTTCCTGGCCCGTGTTCCCCAGCCTCCCTCCTTCTCCCTGAGTGCCCTTCCCTTCTTCATGAGGGCCAGAGCAGAGGACCTTGGGGAAGCCGAGGCACATGGACCTGGCACATGGAGCCAGGGACTCCTCCTGGGGCCCTTTCCTCCCCAAAGCGGACCAGCGGTGCAGCCCAGGACAGGCAGCCGCCCCTCCAGGGGACAACAGTGGGCTCTCCAACTCGTCGACAGCCAGCGGCGGCGGCGGCGGCAGCTCGTGGCCACAGCAGCAAGAGCAGCACCATTGCTGCAGAACTAAGCCGACAGCTGTGTGTCTGGGAACTGCGGCGACACTGGGCAGCTGCGGAGTCGGACAGATGTGGCCCTGGGTCCAGTGCTGGCCCTGCCACTGTGTCACATGGCAGCCACTCCACTTCCTGCTCCTTCAAATGGTGACGGTGGGCGCTCAGACTCCGGAGTGGCCGTGAAGAGCGAGGACCTGCACTCGGGACCCCACGCAGGAGACGGCAGTGGCTGGGCTCGCTGTGGACGACGGGCACTTGGCCCTGAAAGCCAGAGCCAGGCCCCGCGGGCCAGCCCTCAGTTCCCGGCCTTCCTCTCTGGCCAGCCCTGCGCGTCCCTCCCTGACCCAGGGTGAGAGTTGGCCGAGATCCAGGAGCCCTGGGGCTGGAGGCTGCCCTCCCACCGGCTGGCCACCTGTCCACCGCACCCCGGGAGCCCAGGGCCTCATCCTGTCCTCGTACCCCAGGCCCACAGCTCCGGCGGTGCTGGGCCCACCACAGCTGCATCACCTCCACTGGCACCATCGCCAGCAGGGCCTTAACTTGCCAAACCAAGGCCCAAACCATGAGCAGATTCTGAGAGACCCTCCAAGCCGGGCAGGTATGAAGCATCTCCCTCCAGTGGAAACCGTCAGCTGAGAGTTGAAAGCAGCAGGTTTCCGGGGCCCGCGGGTGACTTTGCTGTGATGCCTGCCCCCGCCCACTCTCGCATCTCACTCCTCACCAGCCACGCAGTCCGCAGTCCCTGGGGGCCGTGGCCTCCATGAGTGGGCATGGGGGCCCAGGAAGGACCGGCCTTGATCTCCCAGCCCCAAGATGGGTTGAACCAATTTTCCAGGGTTTTTTCCCTCTCTCTTTCTCTCGTGTTCTCTGCTGGGTTTTTATCTTCCTCTCTGTTTTAACCTGTTTTGCTGGGTTTCATCCTGGGGTTCTTCTGGCCCCTCTACTGAGAAATGAGCCCCAACACGCAGCTCACCCAGAGCCGAACCCCCACCCAGCCACAGCCCAGCCAGCCAATCCAGTCCCCAAACACATCAAGGCCACAGCAAGATCACCCCCCAGATGCTGTCCCCCAGGTGTCTGCTTCCAACTCTGGATTAATTCGAGGATCTTAGTCCTCGGTTAATGTATCCCAACTGAATGCGTGCACCTCCCCCCACCCCCACCTGCTGGCGAACCCGAATGAGACCCTGGTAGAGAAATCTGCATGGCCCTCGGCTCCGTGTAGACATGTTGGATGGTGGCGCGGCCCCTGCCCCCGAGTGCATGGTGCATGTCCTCTCCGTGAGCTGGTCACCCCCAGTGACCTCGCTGCCCCACCCCAGGTCCGCCCTCCTGGGGGACGGAGGCATGGGGTGGGGGCAGCATTCCCCACCCTGCCCGCCCCGCTCCACCCACCCTGCCTGCGTGTGGAATGATGCGGGGGCCCAGTGCCGTCTGTCTCTGTGGGTCCTCCGTCTCTGTCCCTTGATGGCACATTGGCCGTGTTGGGGGACCTCTCCTTGGCTTGTCCCACGGAGTGGTGGCCGCAGTGGGCCCGGCCCTGCGTGCCGGCGCTCACCGGCCTCTCCGCTCTGTTGCAGAACCGCATGCACGAGTCCCTGAAGCTGTTCGACAGCATCTGCAACAACAAGTGGTTCGCAGACACCTCCATCATCCTGTTTCTCAACAAGAAGGACCTGTTTGAGGAGAAGATCAAGAAGTCCCCGCTGACCATCTGCTTCCCCGAGTACACAGGTAAGGGTGGCAGGGGCCTGGCCGCCAGACGCCCTCCAGGTGCAGGCCCCCATCTGGAGCTCAGCCCCCAGTACTGTGGCCTGCGGATGCTCCAGGCCCGACAGCAGAGAATCCAACACAAAACCAAAGGTGGCCCCTGGGGAGGCAGGGCGGGAGTGCTGGCTGGGTGACCGCAGCAGCCTGTGGGGGCCGCAGCCTGGTCACCCGCAAACAGAGATTATCAGTGAGGGGCTCACCACCAGGCCCCTGGCTCTGCCACTCACAGCAGGTTATGAAACTTCTCAGCGCCTCAGTCTTCACACCTGTGAGATGGGGGCAGTCACATGGTTGTCCAACCCTCACTCACAGAGAGGCTGGGGGGTGGGCCGAGCAAGCTAGTGAGCGTGGAGCGCCAAGCCTGGCAGCTGGTGCATAGCCCGTGCTCACTGAGCATTCGCCTTCACTGTTACAACTGCAATGATAACTAACAGAGAGCCCAACACCTCCCACACGGAGGTACGGAATTCCAGGGGCCTGCGGGAGGAGAGAGAGCCCCCACCCCCCCGCCCTGGCAGCAGCGACCTGGCTTCCCCGCGGAGGCCTGAGGATGACGAGGGAGCCTCTGTTGGGTCGCCCAGGGTTACCTAACTGTGGGTGGGCAGACAACCACAGAGCAACAAGGGTGGCCGGACAGCCCAGGTGCCCGCGGCATTTCTGGATGTGCAGAGCCTGGTCAGGGAGGTGAGCGGGCATCCCCAACCTGACTGCTCCCCCGCAAAGCCTATCACCCCTTCCTTGAGGTCAGGCCGCCAGCAGCGAGCGGCCAGAAGTGGACAGGGCCCAGCAGCTCTCACACCCACCAGCCAGCCTCCCCTTAGCTACAAGCTGGGGGTTCACGGACCCCTCCCTAGCTGGCCTCAGCTGTGGCCTGTCAGGCAGTGGAAGCAGGCAGGCAGGTCAGTGAGCAAGGCCGGTTTGGCGCTGATGCAGCCTGAGTGATCACCTGTAGGCCCAGGTTCAGGAACGAGCTGTGCTCTGGCCAACCCTCAGGGCCAGGCCTGGTGGCCTGTGCCATGGGCCCGAGACGCTGGAACCCCTCCTGGGATAACGCTCCCAGGCTCCCCGCCTGCACAGCGGCCACTGCAGCCGAGCGCCTCTGCTTTCAAAGCAGCCCCCCCACCCCCGCCGGCCCTCCCACGGAGGTCCGTGGCAGCCTCGCCCTGGGCCCCAGTTCCTGGAGCCTCCCTGCCCCTTCCCCGGCAGCAGCTGCTCTCCTGGAAACCCTCCCCCTGGGCTCGCCCGGGAGCAGAGCAACCTGGCACACCCTGAGGAAGGCAGCTAGTCGGGGATCCAAACCATGCTGAGTACCCGGGCGGTGAGCCTGGGACAGCAGAGAGGCCAGGAAGGCTCACAGGCACCGCACAGTCTCCGCCCACCTTGGCCCGCCCTGAGGGGTCACGGACAGGAGAGGGCTGCCAGCGGGGTGTGCGCGGCTAGGGGCTGGTCCCCACTGGCCTGGGCAGGGCCCACGGGAAGAAAGAACGTTTGCCTGAGGAGTCAGGTCCCTATGCCAAAGGGAAACAGGGGTTTCATGAACCTCTGTTCACCCTTAATACAGATGATTTTGACACTTTGTTCTCTCGTGATTCTTAAACCGTGCAGACCACGGACCTGGTCTCACGGCCCGCTATGGACGCAGTGCAGCGGTTAAGGTTCCCTCGCCCCGCCAGGTTTCTCTTTCAGGGCGTCACGGAGAGGCCCCCGGGCCATGGCCTCACCTCACCTGTCCCCCCCCTCCTGGCTCCTCCCGCAGGCCCCAGCGCCTTCACGGAAGCCGTGGCATACATCCAGGCCCAGTACGAGAGCAAGAACAAGTCAGCCCACAAGGAGATCTACACCCACGTCACCTGTGCCACCGACACCAACAACATCCAGTTTGTTTTTGACGCCGTGACGGACGTCATCATCGCCAAAAACCTGCGGGGCTGTGGCCTCTACTGAGCCCCAGCCTGGCCTGCCAGCCCCCCACCACACTGCCCAGCCCGCAGCCCCCACCCCCGGAACCAGAGCCCCGGCGCCTCTCACGCACTTGACAGAGAAGTACGGCGGCTGGCACCAAGGCAGGAGGAGCAACCGTCCTCTATGGCCACCCCGCCCCTGACACCAGAGCGAGTGGTAACCAGGCTGGGCAGGACGCCGAGTGCCCACACCGCCCTGGGCTGGGCCGCTCGCCACCTGCCTGCAGCTCACTGGCCTCGGCTCCGTTCCTGAGTATTCCATCTTGGGGTGGGGGGTGTGGGGCCAAGGCCACCACGTGGCCCAGAATGGGCACCGCCTGCACTTGGTGACTCGCACTCGAAGTCCCAGGGTCTCCTCCTGTCTTCTGGGGTTGTGCAGGTGGTAGGGGTGGCCTTGGGGCAGCGTGCTGGGAGGGGAGGGGGCCGTGGGAACCACTGCTCAGCATTTCCTGGGGTCTCTCTGGGTGGGGGGGCAGCTCCGTCACCAAAAGCCAGGGTGGGACTGGGCCCAGGGCGCGTGGGTCCAAGGGCTCAGACATCAGCAAGTGCCTCTGGCCTCCCTCCCCGCGGGACTCAGCCCCGGGTGGAAGCCCTATGTTCTCTCTGGGTCGTCCTTCCTTGCACAGCCTCGGGGTTCCCGGAAGCCCTCCTGGGGAACTCATAGTTTGAGAAAAGGTTCTACGACCGACTGACAAAGTATTGCAGTGGCCTGTGGTCCATGGGGGGAGGGCCCAAGTCCCAGGGTGCCTGGGCAAGGTCAAGGAGGGGTGTGAGATTGGGGGAGGGGTGCTGAGAGGAAGTAGCCCCGTGTGGACTGCGATGGGGCCTCACGCCTCATCCTTGCAGGCCTAAGGGCGACCCATTGACCTTCCCCCATCACCCGGTCTCAGGCAGCAGCTCCAGGTGTCAGTAGCCAAGTGTCTTCTCCAATTTGCAGTAAATCCAACTCAAGCCGGCCGGTGCTGGGTGGAGGTTCTGTTGCTGGGAAGGCTGGGGGTATGGACGCAGCTAATGTGCAACTTCATTTGGTCTCGGTGAAGAAACCAGAGGGTGTGTCCCCAGCCCTCGGTCCTGCAGGCCCCCAGGGGCAGAGGAGGGCCGATGGGCACTGCCAGGGGCCCAGGCTGCCTCAGACATATGCCTACCCCCGCTTCTATAAAGACAGTCCTAGGAGCCCTTGGAGGGGCTTTGGCAGAGATTCCCAAGCAGCAGTAGGTGGGTGACTTCCAGGGACCCAGGCCCGGCCGGCCTCAGGCAGTGAGTGCTTCTCCTCCTCACTCCGAGCTCCTCCCGCCAGCAGCGCAGGCAGACCATGTGCTCTGCCTGGGGAGCCACATGTGCCCATGGGAAGCGAGGGGGCCGCCCCTGGTTCCTGCCCCAAGCCCTCTGCTCCACCTGGGCACTGTGCCATCCCAGGGCCAGGCCAGACCCTTGGACTCCCAGTGCTGCCCCCTGGCTGCCCTGGAGCTGGGAAGAGCCCCTGCCAGCCGCTCTGGGCTCCCTGGGGCCAGCAGGCCCTCAGCTCTGCGAGGCGCACGGGATACCCAAAGCCCGGCCCCCGGTGCCCAGTGCCTGCAGGCTGGGTGCCCCCGGGAGAGCCCCTCCACAGTCTGGCTCTCCGGCTGCTGCCCAGCCTTGTGGGAAGTCACAGGCAGCCAGCCCGGTCCGCTCGGTCCTTTCACCTTGTGGGCCGGGCGGTGGCAGAGGCCGGCCCCTGGAGCCGACAGTCTTCACACTGTCACTGGCAGCCCGGCTCAGGTCTGCCATTTTGCCCGACACAGAAGATATCGCTGTCATTTCCCAGCGTCATCACCTCGGGGGTCGCCAATGCAGGCCCCGCCCTCCCTGGTGGCCACACTCAGGGTCTGGGGGAGCAGGTTGCCTGGGGCCTTCCTGCCCCTCCGGTCCAGGCTGCCTTCTCTCTCCCAGACACTCTGTGCTGCTTCCTGCGCTGCTCTGGGCCTCTGGCCCGCGGGGTGTCCCTGGCTGTCTAGCGTAAACCCTCGAGGAGGGGGTACTGGGGCCGAATGCCCTCACCGCTCACCGCGTCGCCCACACCGTCGTCGCCGACAGCTCCACCCTGGGGAGTGGCAGCTAAGATGGCAGATGAGTTTTGGCTCCGTCGTGGGTGGAGGGGGAGATGTTGCGAGTGGTGTGACATGGGTGGCCTGTGTTTGGGGGCCAAGAGGAAACTGATTTCTAGGAGGTCGCCTCTAAGAGTGTGCCTACCGTCCCGATGCCTGTGGGCAAGTTCAGTGCGCTGCCCCAAATGCCCCCACAAGAGCCAGGTCTTGGCCTTGGCACAGAGAACTGAGAGAGGCACCCAGGCTCTTGGGCCTGGCGGTGGGGTGGGGCAGCGCCCGAGGCCCCAGGGGGGGCTCTGCTGAGCCTTCGGACTCCAGTCTGGGGGTGGTGTGGGCTCTGGGCCCCTCAACAGCGGCTTTGACCTGGGCCCAGGGCCACTTCCCATAGAAGCCTAATGCCAAGTGCCCCGGCCCTCCCTGTCTTCTCTGGCCCCAGCAGAGCCTGAGGGCCTGTGGCCACATGTTCCCACCAGGGAGCAGAGGGCAGAGCCCAGGCAGAGGGCAACCACCGCACCTGATGCCAGGAGGCAGCGCTGCCTCCTGGCCCATCTCCGTGCCCCACCGGCAGTGAGTCCCCACAGCCTGCCCCCCGGCAGGCAGCAGCCGCCAGTGCCCACCCCACCCGGAGCCTCCAAAACCAGGCCCTCCGCGCCCCTCCATTCTGCCAAGACAAGTGGGGGGACGGGGTGCTTACCCCTCTGCTCCATCCTAATGCATTCACAGCGTATGCCGGGTGTGGCCAGTTCTGCAGGTCCTTCCTCCTTCCGGACCCTCCCCCTTCCCCTTGGTCTGGCCGTGCACTCCTCAGTAAGTAAATCCACCACGATCCAGGCCTCAGTCTCCTTCCTCCAGACCAGGCGGGGGCCTGCCCGGCCCCCTCTTTGAGAAGCCTGGCCCACAAAGCCTCCCCCACTGCCTCCGCTCTTCTCCGAGCCTTCTGGAAGCCTCGGGCACAGCCTGGCAGATTTCAGGAATGGAGGTCTGCGGCCATGATCCACCAGGGATTCAGTCAGGGGCGCCATGGGCAAGCACCCCCAGACAGTTTCCCATGTCAGCCCACACGCCTTCAGAGTGAGGGTCCCAGCAGCTCAGGGCAGTGAGACTGGATACGCCAGCCAGACCAGGAAACAGGGCCAAAGTGCGGGCTGCGCCCTGGGATGGTGGTCAGGCTGCCCACCCCGCAGTGAGACATGGGGAGAGCCTTCCCTCTGGGGGCTCCCAGGCTCCAGACCCCACCTCAGCCCGTGTGAAGGCCCCTGTCAAGGGGGGGGGGCGGGTCAAGGCAGCAGCAGAAAGAAGCTCCCCACTGTCCTCAGTCCCTGGCCCTCTTAGTCAGAGGGGTCCCTCTGCATGGAAAGGTTTCCCCCCCAGGCCCAGTGTGCCAAGACCACCAGCGTGGAGACACCTCTTTCTTCCAGCAGTTCTGCACAACCCTGCCCCTGGAGCCCCTCCTCTCCTCCCCGCACT